>CM068367.1:770015148-770322648 GCA_034769895.1 Magicicada septendecula
CTTGTTTTCCTCATTCATTTGTCTATTGCTTTCCATTATAATCCTCAACAGCTCCTGCATACTCATGTCTTCCTTTTTGTTGGATTTATCTGGTTGGTCCCCCTGGGCATCTTCTTCAATTACTTCCTTTTCCTTGTCCGTAATTATTTCAGTTTCCGTTATTTCGTCTGTCTGTTGTTCCATTTCACTATCTGTTATTATTTCTATTTCCTGTTCTTGTTCACCTTCTTCCTTCTCCGTATCTTCTGCCCTCATCTTTGACCTACCTCTGGTATTAGGCATTTTTATTCTCCCACAGTTGCCTGCTCTGGTTAAGTAATATTACTATAATTATAGTTACTTAACTTAAGCCCTACACGAGTTGAGCGCCAATTTGTTACTAAACCCTCGGCTCTTACAGTCGCGGGATTCTCGTTCTTTCAGCCCCAACGTTGCCGGCGTCAATTTGTTACTTAACGAGTACGTGCGTCTCATTCGTGTCACGCAATGTAAACCAATTTGTTAATAGGAACGGGTATACTTCTCTGTCTCTCCTCTCTTCGGTCGTGTTAATTTAATTCAATTTCTGAGATATCTGGAGTTGGGAAATATAGTAATTTCGTTAACTAATATTAGCTTATCTCTCTAAGTAAAATACCAGTGTTAGTGTGATTGTAACTTAAATAATTAGTGTTTTATTCTATAATTTCGCTCAACCCTAGTATACCTCGAAGAGAATTATGTAAATTTCGTATTTTAATGCTCTTCTCTTTGGTGTCAGAGAATTCCGCAACAAGCGCTGCAGTTCCGGGACAATGAAACTTATAGGTTAATTCACTGTTTACAGTAACCAATTATTATATACTTAGTCAGTTACTTTTTATTCCCAACTCATTAAATAATACCCCAAATAATAAGATTTTGAAACTATACAAGGTTTCTTTATTTATTCACTCCGTTAACATTAAATAGGATTGGTTCCAATTGGCATACAAAAGGCTATAGATTGCGTGAATCGATTATTGTTCGGTCCAATACTTTATTTTATATTCAGTTAATCATTTGTTTTTTTTTTATAATTAATTTAGTTCAGGGTGTGAAGGTTCTTGTAACTGTGGGGAAGATTAAAAATACATAGATAAGAATGCAAGATATTACAAATTTGAAGTGTTGTGTTGTTAATATGATTTAGACAATTATAATTTACCAGACTAGAATGAAGCAACTCGGGTAGGCAGTTGGTTGATAACCTCGTCGCTCAGAATGGATATGTTGTTCGATATTCCTTTCTTCGGTTCAATAAAGTGGAATTCTTGTCCTGGTCACCTCGGAAATACAGCTCCCTGGGTTTATTTATGGCCGGACTGGTTGTTCTTCTGCAAATTCTGGATCCAAATACGTTCTTCTATCGTTTGAAGTAATTAGTGATGTTCCGTGTATTTAAAAGGTTAGGAGTTCCAATGTGGTGTGTATTATTAGTTGTTACACAGTTGACTCTTTGTATTGGTTTAATATATCATTAATTCTTTTCTGATATTGGACAATTCGAGTCCTTCCTGGTGGAACCCAGTTATTTATTTTTATTGTGATTCTGTACTATGATCTCATTTGGTTAAACTTTGCTAGCATAAGTCAAGATGATTATCGTTAGAATTTTGTGGATTGTAAATGTATCAAAATAATTTATAGTATTTGAATTACATTAAATATTTCTTTCGTTTTTAATCTCATCACGTTCAGATCATAAAAGGCAATAATTGAAATCAACAACTTCTATTCATTCCTGTTGTCCTTAGCAACACATTATTTTTCTTCCTTTTCAATGTTTTGTATATAGTGATTATTTTATATATTTTTCGTCCATTCCTTATTAAACTTCCATCATATCGGAATATAACTTTATCTATAGTTTATTTACTAATTTCTACATATATTCTGCTGGTTTTTTGATCTTAGTCTGTTTCTTTGAATTTATTATTTTTTCGATATCAAACGTTATCAATCGATATCATGGCATTGTGGCATTATTATAATTTGTTTAAATTGAGTTGGTTTATTATATATCATTATTTATCAAATGTTTTTCCTAGCTCTTTGAACCGTATTCATTAATTATTATTAACTTCCGTACCTAACCTTTATGTTATGAGTGGTTATACAGTGTTATTGGCTGTTAGGCCTTTTATTGTATATGGACCTACCTTTGATTATAACTGGTGAACAACTATAGCCTTTTTACATAAGTTCATACATACAGTATTGTGCGAATTAATGTGAACACATCATAATTATTACAATTTTACTTTTTTTTCACAGTTGGCAACACTTTTATGTCAAAGTAGCGGCCATTTTGTTTTACTGTTCTGACAGTCAGTGAGTAATGAGACATAGCAAGCTACAGACGCGTTGCATTTTGTTTTTTTTTTTAGAATTATTGTGTTTTTGCTGAAGTAAGCTGGACTAAGGCTTTATTTGCTTTTATTTTTGAAGATGGATATTACTCCCAAAAAGCGCACTAAAATTGTTACTTTGAGTGAACACACATCAATGACTCAAAGAGATATTGCCAAGCAGTGTGGTGTGAGTTTAGGAGCTGTCAACAAGATTTTTAAGCAAAAAAGGGACACTGGGACGATTGAAGTGAACAGAAAAGGGAAATGTGGAAGGAAAAGAAAGACAACAGCAAGGGATGAAGCTTTTTTAATAAGGGAAAATAAATTAAACCCTAGGAAAACCAGCCAAGAACTTCAGCAAGACTTAGCACACGCTGGAGTTATTGTTCATGACTCCACCGTACGAAAACGACTTATAGAAGGAGGAAGAAAAACAGTCAGACCTAAAAAAAAAACAGTTATTGACTGCTGTCATGATGACAAAACGATATGATTGGGCAAAAAAATATGTGAGCTGGACTGTTGAAGATTGGAGAAAAGTGTTGTTCTCAGATGAGAGCCATTTTTTGGTACAAGGACAGCGATCTCGTTTCGTTAGAAAAAGTGACAACGAAAAACTTACGACAGCTCATATTGATCAAACAGTTAAACATCCGTTAAAGAAGATGTTCTGGGGCTGCTTTTCTTATAAAGGTACCGGATGCCTTGTGCCGATCGAAGGCATGATGAACTCGCAAAAATACAGAGACTTGCTAGAACACAGATTGGAAGCTGAACTAAGAAAAGTTGATGCCAACGGTCAAGCAGTTTTTCAACAAGATTCGCCTCCATGTCACGTGTCCAAGATCATGATGAAATATTTCAAGGACAAAAAGATATGTCCTTGAAATGGCCACGAAACTCACCGGACCTTAATCCGATTGAAAATCTGTGGGCTATTGTAAAAGCTAGACTTCGCAAAATAGATTGCATAACAAAAACAAAACTGATTGAGGCTGTAATCCACACATGGTTTCGAGACCAGCAAATATCAGAAAACTGTAAAAAACTTGTTGATTCTATGCCAAAACGTGTTGAAGAAGTTATAAAAGTCAAGGGAGGACATATTTCCTATTAAAACAATTTAAATTTTATTTTATTTTCTCTTTTTTCTTCGTCTATAACTAATAAATGTTGTTTTTTCAAATTATCACTTGTGTTCACATTAATTCGCACAGTACTGTATAATCAAACCTTAACTATTAACATTTACATAAATAATTATTCTTTTCATAACTAATAACAATTTTATCTTGATCTATGGATCACATATAAGAAAATTGATATCCATTAACACTAATTAACTGCTTCCCATATCCTTCTATAACAGTAATCAAATAATACATTTTGCTTCATTACTTTCCATTAATTCAACAAGTAATTTGCATAATATAACATAAACTTTAACATAACATTCATTGTAAACAAAATAACATCATTTAATTCATAATCCTTACTTACTATTGTTATAAGGTACATTATTGTCTCGCTTTTATTTAATTTCATTGTCATTCACTTTGACATTTTCGGTACTAGTTTCTTTCTTACAATTCTTATCAGTATAATATATTTATTTACGTTTCACTGAACCTGGATTTCTTACTATTGTCTATCTTACAAGTTTGTTTCTTATTGTTATCTCTACCTTGCATCCTTATTCGTTTTTATATATAATTATAAATGTACTTATGAGACCTTTGTATTATCATGGGAGTTAAATGTTGATTTACTTATTATTTTGCTAATATTCTATTTATGTAACATTGAGGACTGCATTTCTGTTGCGTTACAAAATACATGTTTTGTATCCTACCAATTAAAACATTAAACCTCTTCATAACCTGTTTTCTACCAATTTTTTATCTCATAATTCTAGAACACCAGACAGAATATAACACATTCCCATTTTCTCGGAAATGGATATCTAACTAGAAATCATTAAAATATGATTATTACAACAATACTGATAACAATTCGTCTCATTTAATAAGGATTTAACTTAGTACAATCATAAGTGATAAATATAAAATTTAAATGCACACACTCACCTTGTTGGTAGATAGAGCCCAGTGCGGAAACTCCCAAATACTTCTACTTTTGCTCTTGGCCATAATGAATTAATAATACCGGTTATATTTTTGACAACCTGAAGCCTCATATGATGTTCCTCAGGAGTAGGTGTCATGTACTGATAAAAATCCTCAATTTCTTGATGTAACCTAAATAAATAAACCGTACATCATGAAAATACAGCATTACTTTTCTAAAATTAAGCATACAAAATCTTTTAAAATTATCATGCTTATGTAATTTTAATGATCAGCTACTTGTATTTAACCACCTGATAACCGGGTGTACACTGTGTATGTTTTTGATGGCCAACAACCATAACATTAGTTGCATATATCATGACTTATTGGTTATTTGAGTACATTTATACTGTAATTTTATATTCATAGGAAATTAATACGTAATGGCTGGTTGGGTGTTGACCATTGTATTGTGTTTAATTTTGATAAATATGCAAAATGGAAAAACGATTTGGCATAATTGTCACTCTAGCCACCATCAGTGTTGCATAAAACAGAAGAAAATGCCTGCACTTACATAGTTATAAAATTAAAACCATGTGATGACAAAAAATGAGGCTTACACAAATTGTTTATTTTTTACTGCATTTTGTGATGTAGTTAGATAATACGTGAAGTAAGTCTGCAGGAATTACAAAAAATTACAATTTTAACTTATCGGTTAATGAAAATTTTGCTTTCTTTAAGTTTTTAAAGACAATATAAAAACAAACAACAACACTGAGTTTCAAAACTTATTTTCCTGCATCATTTTAGCTTCAAAAAAGAAATTCAGGTGGCAACCATCGATATATATCCTACATATGGATCGTGTGCTGCATTCACTGAATTCAGTCCGACCACTGCACCAATGGGGGACAAGAATACTGTACACACTATACCTTATACACTGTACCTGTACAAAGTCTGATTTTTCTACTTTGCTATAGCTTTTGTTGCTTTAGCGGAGCATATTTTGCATTAAATGGTAGAACTATGTCATATTTTAACATTAATTAATGACTCCAAAGTGGGAGGTTTTTAATAGCCTAAGTTCTTTTCCAAAATAAACACATTTGTTTCACTATAAGATTTCAGTATTCTGACACATTATTTCAGTTTATCGCTAAGTTCTGTTGCGTTCATAAAAACTTATTTATGAACATTTAATGTTGAAGGCAGACAAATAAAGATTAAAAATAAGGGAAGAATACGAGACGTGAGCTGTAAAGATTAAAATGTTTATTGTGTAAAAGAAGCTGGCGTATACGCTCGCCGTGGTCGTTAAAGTGTTCAATTAGCAATGCTAATCTACATTACTTTTTTATTTTATTTTATTAGCTACATATTAGTTGTATAAAAATTGTTTACATTAAACATTACTGAATAATACAAATTTATTTAACTAATTTAATTAATTTGGTGGACACCAAGCTTAGAGAAGGTAGCTGCAGCGGTTCTTTCCTTAGCACATCATAGCACAAGATTTTATAAAATAATCTCCCTATTAATTTGATAAGTTTCACTCCATGGCTGTCTTCAGAAAAATCATTGAAATATGTTTTCTAAACACTGTGCTGGCAAAGTTTTTGCAAGCTGATATAATCACTTTTTTGGTATTAAATTTACTGTCAGATATAATCAATAAATTATACATAAATTTCACAATCTTTAAAACGTCTGATGATCCTCTAATTAATTTTCTGCTTGACACAAAGTCAGTAAAATGAGTCTAAATGCTCAAGTTATTGTCATCTATTATCAGTAAATGATGCACTCTTCACACCTTAACTTCGAACTATATTTTTTTTTTTTACAAAAGCCAAACAGATAATACAGAAAGTTATCCTTATAGTATGACCTAACGTCTTTAACCATACTCATAATTTCCTTAAAGTTTTCAATTTCTTCAATACCCATTTCATTGAAATCTTTCTCTACTTCTGAAAAACTTGTTATTGAAATCTGGTTAATGAAATCAAAATCTAAACAATTACTTTTGATAGATATCTGGACACTGTTCCTGAATATAATTTTCAGTAGAACTGTCCCAAATGTAATAATTGTAAGGTGTCAAAGCAAGTGCATTACTGACTGAATGGCTCGTTTAGTACACGTGTTTAACTTAGCGCCAAATGCTTTATTTCCCCCATGGTGGGGGAAGCTGTATGTGCTTCGGAACGTTTTCTGCCGTTCACTTTCTGTCAGCAAGTGATCCATATAGTAGGCTATACATCGATGGTGGCAACTTTCAAAATGGTGGCTCCCTGAAAAAGCTATTTTGGCTCTCAGTACACATACAAAAATATTATTTACCTATAATAAGCACATATTCTAATGACACTATTACAAAACATACAGATTCCTATCTTAAATAATAATGGAATGGAAACAGGGTTGTCAAAGTAAAATAATTTTCAGTCAAAATGGTAAGTAATCCAAGCCATCTGAAGAGACTGTACAATCAGTTGCAGGTAGATAGGATGGTGAAGGAAATAGGGAAACGTCGGGAAAAGTTGGCTGAATAACAGAAATAATTATGGAGGGTAGGCTATGAGTATTGACCCAAAATTAAGTTTTACATGATGGTTTTGTTCCTTTTGCAATTGGGGTGCACTTTTATTTATAATCAAAGCAGCATGGTATATACAAGTTAACATGAAATAATAGCCTCAGTCTCCAGGGGATAATAATAGCACCATGTCTTGTATTTATGAACATGAAATCCTTATATTTTCCTCTACCCTATAATAACTAGTGAAAAACAGAAAGTTAATATCCTATCACTAAACCGCATATTAACAAAGAATAAAATTAATTTAAATATAAACTAGTCAAATTAATAATATTCAGATATTTTATCTATAATTTCTTGCTCTATAAGAATAGGATCCAGAATGGTTTGAACTGAAATCTGTTGACACTGAAGTAGGTTACCTATAACCAGTAAAATTGTACCAGTTAAGTCTTTCTAGTTGGTTCTTTCAACCATGATTATGACTGACCCCCCCCCCCCCCAAAAAAAAGAAATTGTGTGCCATACAAGAATTATAAATGAAATTCATTAAACCCCAGTGTGTTCAAATTTACACCATCTTTTTCATATTTTAACTACTCTTTCAACTCTGCCCATGTTACTTTAATTTTCTTTAGAATCATTCCATTTCACGATTTCACTCTTCACCAGCCTACTATCAGGCATTTCAACAAAATGACTAAACCACTTTCGTTGCTTTCTTAATTTAATTTTAAAATGGATTTGATAGTACATAGTAGCCAAATATCACTCCCATAAGTTAATGCTGGACTAAAAAACAGTTTGTATTCTGTAATTTTTGTCTCACTTCTAACCACTTTTGTTTTCGTGCCTTCTTTAATTTTTGCTTAGGCTATTGGATAACCATTACATACTACCTTTAAATATTTACAGTAACAGATTATTGAGGTTTACTAATTTTTAAAAACCAATTCAAGAAGTTTGCTTACAATACTAACTATATACTTTTTTTTAAGAGTGATGGTTTATTTTTTGAGCAAAACAGGATTTATTGCATTAAAAATAACTTGAGTATTGAAACTAATCTTAATGTCAAATCAATGTATAGTGAATCGGGGAAATCATACATACTGTAAGGTAAATTTGGTATTATTTAAAGGCTGTACAAAACTGGCAAATTATTTAACAATTCAATATTTTAGCAATGGGCAAATAAATACTATGAATTTTCATGACCACACCTTGTTTAGAATCATAGTACACACAGAAACACAAAAAATATGGATTTTTGCAAATTTAAGGGACTTGACAGTAATGTCAAACTATTACATATTTTTTGACCTTACAGCCCTGTATAAATGATGTTCTGCTAAAATTAACTGTGAAAACAGTTGCTAGGATGTACAAGAAAAAAATTTGAAACTAATGATCTTAACTAACACCATCAGATTTTATTTGAAATATATCACCCAAATTACAGTTGATTCTCAACTTTTTCAACCATAATCACTATATAATTATGTCAATTTTGTTAAGTATGTAAACGTTATAGTTATATAAACAAAAAATTATTGTTAATTACAAATCGTTACTTTACTTAGACCTAATTATTACACACACTTGCTAATGCTGGTTTTTATTTTTAGGGTTACTACATATCCAGATTATTTGCGGTATAGCCTACCTTATTTGCTAACCTGCTAGTCTATTAGCCAGCTAAAACCAGATTCATTGTCAACAAAATTCATATATCAACATCCTTACAGAATGACGTTTACGGATATGAGGAGAATATACTGTTGTATTTGAAAAAAGTGTGGGTACCGATTTGTGGTTGCATATAACGTATAGGTGAGTGAACAATTAACCTAACCATTAAACTCTGGTTAACGTAAACTTACTTTTTTTTAATACGTTAATCGTCTAGGATAACTTAACCAACACTTCTTTAACAGGTTTCAAAATGCAACCAACAAGACACAAACCGTCTACAAAAATGTCACTTGGCAAGTGACAGCTTACTAATCATTTTGATTAGTACACCTAGCAAGTACACCTATCATTCACTCTGTAGTATAGTACTATAAATATTAATGAATATTTTTGATTGATACATTACCCTATCAAAGCCTTCGAGTCATATGTCCGATTGGCTGGCCGCCAAGGGCAACCACCATAAAGGCCCGTCAAGGAAGCATGGTTTTTATTCATGGCGTATGTACTTGCCCGGTTTAAAGAAAAATAGTTATTATTAATATTATTATTATAATTTGTAACTCCACGTTTCACGTGATTATTTGTATTATTCGTATTGTCCACGCTGTTGACTTCCGATGACTTATTATTCTGAATTCCCTCGCTACCACCTATTTTTAAATTATCGAGCCCTGTATGGGCGTCCCAAATGCGTGTCCAGAAATCCTTGGCAGGTCCTTCTTGTTCTGGCTGATACCAACCAATCTTAGGATCCATTAAATTAATATGAAATATCAGAAAATATATATACTGTTAATGTAATTCACAGTATACACCATTATACCTAATAACGATAAAATTATGAAATAAAAACGTTAACACTCGCAGAACACAAACCACATCCCTATAAGTTGATTTTAGTTCACCAAGTTGTAGTGAGATGGCGTGACAACGTAGTACGCATGTGCAGGTGACTGTAAACAAGCTGTAGGTTATAAAAATGACGTCACAAATGTTCGTTAATTTTCGTTATTAGAACGTGCTATATAATAATAATAGTGGAAACTATACTTATACTGACAGACCCACACTCGTTTATATTACTTCTAATTTAAACATAATTTTACTTATACGGCAGCTTCAAGTGTTAAATCGTCATTTGATTGCATAGGCCTATATCATTAAGAATTTTCCAGAAATCCCCAGAACTGGAAAGAAAACAATTCCAAGATCTTTTCTCCAATTTGAAATAGTATGAAAAAAACGAAACACACTTTTAATAACTTCATTTAGATATAATTGATTTATCGAATTCTTTTCGAACTACAAAATCATCTAACTTTACGGCGATTAAATTTAATGTTCAACGCTAGTGTACACACAGAAATAAGTTTTAATGAGAAATAATTTTTCAAATTACTCGGTAGAATAAAAATAAACATTGATATTTTACATACGATAAAACAATTATTGTGCCGGCTACTAGCCAATAATAAATAAATACTTTACGTAACCCCCTATAAACTGTTACTTTGCTACAACCGCGGTTTTTGCATTTTGCTGTATCAGTACAAATCACGCCAAAACAAACAACTGCAGAAAATTGGTTTTCTTCCCACACTGAAAAAGTTGCATTGCTGTGCGAGCAGAGACGTAGCCAGGATTTTGCTTGGGGGGGTCCAGATGTGTGTGTGTGTGTCTTATACACACCTTAAATATACCATAGATTAATGTAAATTATTTAAAAATATAATGTTTATACACATATTATCAAGCATTAAGTGGTTAAAATTTAATCTTAACAAATTCAGTACCTGGAATTTATAATAAATATTGCTAGACAATACAAAAATTCTTATAAAACCTATAACATATATTTGTCTAATGGCAGAAGATATTGGTAAAATAACCAAAAGTATACGGTACATAATCTTAAGTGTGATATTTCTAAATCCAATATTTTTAAGTATAAAACTGATTAACCCAGTTTTGTACGATTCCAAGATTTAAATTATTATATTATAATTTCTATATTAAATAGACACGCATACAGTTTATACGTAGTTTTGAATAAAATAGCAAATATGGAGCGTAATAGTATACAAACAAAATAAAACTCATAATAGCCTACACTACCAGATTACTGGAATAATGCACAGTATACACCAGTAGTTGTTTAAAAAAATTGTGAATGAAATAGCTATTTTTTTATAATAGCATCCTTCTCTTTCCATTAACTGCCATAAAATTTAAAACGTCTTCAGCAGTAAAAGGTGCAGGGTAGTGAATGGTTATCAGAGCCAGTCCTGTAAGTCGTTCATTTTCCATTTTATTTTGTAGAAAACTCTTAATCCTCTTAAGTGACGAGAATGATCTTTCTACTTCAGCTGTTGATACAGGCAGGGTCGCTAACACAGATAATAGCATTCGGATATTTGGATACAAATTTTTATCACATTCATCTAGAATCGTCAGTAGTTTAACTGGTTTTTCCTCTTCGCTCTTCCATTTTCACACCACAGCAAGTATTCTGCTTTGACTACCGATTCTGGTGTTTTATGCTCATAATACATTTTTAATTTTAATATAGCATCCACACTTTGGGGATTAGCATTCCTAGGTAACAACACTTGAAAAGCAGACAAAATGTCTCTGTTATTATCAAAACGGGCAACTAATGCACTTATAAGACCATCTATGCATGGAATAAAAATAGACCTTCGAAAATATTCCTCTGCGGAATTATGCGGCTGGTTTTCTCTATATTGTTCCATTTTTGCTTGTGGCAGAATATCAATAGTAGTAAACAAAATCTTCTGCGCCATCAATTGTGCTTTTTCAAAAATATTCGAGAACTGTTGCACATCAAAATTACTAGTTCCTGACTCACGCAACTTGCAAAGTGCCTTGATGATATCATCAGCATACTTTAAGGAAGCTGACAGGTCATGCTCAGGTTTTTGCAGGTAGTTAGAAAGTGGTAGCGTCAAGCTAAAGACATATTCGCAAACCATCAAAGCCACTAAGAAACTTCCTTTTTCAATGGATCCAAGAAGAGACGACGCACTTATTGAAATCACTCTACTAACACAGGACAACTCCTGGAGACTATTTACTACTGCAGGAAATATTTCGATAAATGTATTAACAGTTACTTGACGTTCAACGAATCTTATCTCACAGAGCCCTACTAACCAAGATTTTTGGTATCAGGTACTAGTTTGATAATGTTTGTTTTTAATAATTCACTTGCTTGAGAATTATTTCTAAACAAAGTAGAAATTTCATTAACGACACCAAGGCAATTCCTGATGGAAGGCACTGAAAGAGAATCACTAAGTACCAAATTCAACCTATGAGAAGCACAGTGTACGTATATAGCTTTTGGATAAAGCTCCTGTATTCTCTTATGAACACCAGTGATGTGACCACTAAAGGTTGAAACACAATCATACCCTTGGCATACAAGGTTGTCCATATTAAGTCCCAAATTTTTTCATGTTTTTAGAATCACTTTAAAAATATATTCAGCAGATAATTCTTTTACCTGGATAAAGGTAATAAAATCCTCTCTTAACTCAGGCCTTACATCATCAGAGACATATCTGATACACAGTGAAAACTGTTCCTTTCCAGAAACGTCTAGTGTTTCATCTCCCAAAATAGAAAAATATTTAGCACTGTTAACATTATTCAGAATTTTTTTTTGGATTAATTGCCCACAAATATTAATTATTTCATTCTGAATATCAGGGATTAAATAAGATGCATTCCTTGGACAGTTAATAATATTCTGCCTTAGATCGTTATTAATATCAGCTCGAAATCTAAGTAAAGCTCTAAAATTCCCATCTTTCTTCCTTGGCTTTTCCATGGTTAAAGGCCCAGAGTCTGTATCACCTCTTAAAGACAACTCATTTTCACCACAAAATATTATTGTGTCTATAATTGGCTTTATAGCTGCCCTATTTCTTTGGCGTTCTTGCTCCCTACTGGTATCTAGCATAGTCACCACATCAACAGTTTTTCCACTCAATACTTTGAGAAAAATTTCTGCAGCAATAGTTGTAGACTTGTGATAACTTAATATTGCGTGACTTTCAAACTTACCGATACTGTCTTTCCATTTGCATAACTCACGCCACCAACAGCGTATTAAGAACTTGAGTGTAACTGGACCATTGATACTTAGTCTAGCTTGAGATTTTAGTATTTATGGTTAGACATTTTCAATTTTTCAGGGGGGTCCGGACCCCTCCCCCCTGGCTACGTCCCTGTGTGCAGGCACTAGATTATACCAAAACCACTTTACTAATTGTATTAAATTATACCAATTCAACGTAGGCCTATTTGAACAATAATATTAATAAACTTTTTTTATAGGGTTTAAAGAAAAAATGTATACAGAGTAAGTAAAAGCATTGGCATTAATTAGGTGATAACTGGAATGTTAGGGTTACAAATTTTCAGCTTCATTTTCCTCAGAAATTTGCAAAAACATCCGAACAAATGAGAAAGATTCTATTGCTAGTTGTTTAAAATTTCGTTATCTCTGTTAGAACTGATATAGTTATTATCTGTATCTGTAAACGGGTAAACTGTAGTTTGCAGAAAACATAATATGTGCATCAGGTTGCCTTACTAACTATATATAATTTTCTGTTTACTTTCAGAATTAAAATTAATGAAAAAATAAAATGTTTAAAAGACAGACAATTTTTTCAGATTTTCCTAAATTTATTGTGATAATAAAATTTTCCATTGACACGTTTATATTGGGATAATTGTAAACTCAAACTCAAACTACCCAAAAGTTGTAAACTCAACACCACAGAACAATTTGAAATATACAAACACAACAAAACACAACCCAACAACATACTCAAATCCACCTCCACCCACACACAACCTGTTAACCAATACCGTTATACATAGAATTACCGACAGCTTGCACATTCTGTATCCAAAACTCACTGACGAAGGAGCACACCACTCCGAAACAGCATGAGTGAAAACAACAAGTTAGTTTACAAGTGAAAGTTCCATCAAAAACTAATAATTATTAAGTGCTGTAAACAAAGAAAGGATGAACATTCAAAACAGTATCTTGTACAAAAAGTTTTATTATTATTAATAATAACATAAAATATACAATAAAAAATGAGCAAATATGAATATGTATATATATTTGTAGATTACCTATATCTTGATTTGAATTACATACAGAAAAACTGAAGCTTTGTTATATATATTACCTATATAACAAAATTTAAAAAAAATTTTTTCAACAAGCAGGTCATACAGTTGTAAGAATGTATAAAGATAATGACAAAGCACCACCCGAGGAAAGGAGATTATGTGTGTTGCATATTAGAAGTATAAGACAAAAATAATTTGCAAGTAATATGTAAATAATATAACCAAAAATTTTGCAATGAACACACAATGCACTTCTACCTTTGTTTTACTTCCTATGTTTAAGTTACAAAATGAGCAATTTAAGGTTTCTATTTGTTGGAATGAGCTGAGTTTAATGCCTTAATAAGTTAATCATGACATAAATTGTAATATATGTAGGTTATAATTATTATTTTTATAAGTTAGAAAGTACTTTCCTAAACTGGAATAAATTTGTAAATCTAAATAAACGTTTCTAGCTTGTAATTAATATAGTTAGTATAATAGTTATAATGTGGAATATATACTGGAGCATATTGACTTTATAAGATTCTACAACAACATTTGTTTGTTATAAACATATTTCTAAATAAAAAACAAAATAAAATAAAAACATATAAAAACGATGGATAAAATTTCAGATATCTGTTTTGAGTATTAAAGAGAGATCACCTTCACTAGTTGACTAAGAGTGAAAATTACAACTTTACATATGAATTTGGGTAAGAGGTGAAAATCTTTATTATTGGTTGCATGTTTAAAAAAATGATGAACAACTGATACTTATAATCAATGATTTTAGAATGAATTTAAGTAGTTGCAAATTCAAATTGACCTTAGAATAATAATTGAAATTATTGAAATGGAAATGAAAATAACCTGAATTTGTCTTATTCAGTAGATGTAACAAAAATCTGAATGTTCTGCACCAGCTGATTGGCACAATTAGTTGCTTTTTCAAAACTGGTAGCCTAAACTCAGTGTGAGAAACTTGTAAGTTGAAAGTGTTGTTTCCAATTATCCTATAAATGATATAATTTTCTTCACTCCAGTTCCAATTAAGTTATATATGTTTTCAAATATATATAATTCATAACACACACACACACACACACACACACACACACACACACACACACACACACACACACATATTTGTACTTAATAAACACAATATTGTAATCAATTTAATAGTTAACATTGCTTCTTAAAACAGTAATAAAATGTAACAAAACTGAAAGTAATGTAAAAATAATCAGTAACTAATACTAATAAATATCACTATTGTTTGACGACTCGGAACACCAAGTTTTTTTATAAGTAAAATCGTAAAGATTTACCTTACAGCCTAAACCGGCTTTCACCTTTAGGAGGCTACGTCAGAGGCTTCATCTGATGAAGTCTTCTAAAGGTGAAAGCCGGTTTAGGCTGTAAGGTAAATTTTTACGATTTTACTTATAAAAAAACTTAGTGTTCCGAGTCGTCAAACAATAGTGATATTTAGTTAAGTAACGGACACGTCATGGACAACAAAATACAAGAATAATACTAATAAATACATAATTATAATGATTTTATGTTCTTGGATTTCGTTGTCCATGACGTGTCCGTTACTTAACTAAATATCACTATAGTATTGACGACTCGGAACACTAAGTTTTAACACTAACATACATCAACAAACAAACTGAAAAAATTGCCCACAAATTAAAAAAAGCAGGATACAGAATCGCTTACAAAACTACTAACAAAACAGAACACACACTATCAAAACGCATGCCCAAAGCACAAAACAAATTCGATCTACCTGGTGTATACAAGCTAAATTGCTCAAATTGCAATAAATTCTACATAGGCCAGACAGGACGTAGCTTCAAACAGGGATACATTGAACATACAAAAGCACTCCACACCACTACAGAATCTACCTTTGCAAACCACCTCATTGAAGCAAACCACACATATAAAAACATCGACAATAACATGAACATTCTACACGTACACACAAAAGGCCGAAAACTCTAGAACAATTAGAAATATACAAACACACAAAAACAAATAAAAACGACATCCTAAACGAACAGACACAATTCAAATCGCACGCATTATTCGAACACATCTCACCACACACACACAGCTTCAATCTTTCGAATAACTATCCCGTCGCCAACAACAAGACGGACAACGCTACCTATGGCAGCCTCTGATGAAGCCTTCTAAAGGTGAAAGCCGGTTTAGGCTGTAAGGTAAAACTTTACGTTTTTACTTATAAAAAACTTAGTGTTCCGAGTCGTCAATACTATAGTGATATTTGATTTTATGTTGTTATTGTTATTAAAATTATTTTTTAGCAAGTGTAACATCTCTCCTATAGGATAAATAAATAAAAGCTTATTAGTACAACTTACTAACAGTCTCACTTTTAATGGGGTTTAGTAGCCAGTGTATCCCTTGGTTTGAAGTCTGAGGTTCAATTCCTGGGCAGCACTGTAAAATGAAGGTGCACTTTCAGCTCTCAGGTCAATTCAGCATATGGAAATGAATACCTTGGGTAATAATGGGCAGCTGAAGCATACTAGTTCTGGTCGGGAGTCAAATGGCTCATGTAGGCACTTTACTCTGCTAAGACTCCTAGGCTTATATGGGAGTCAAATGGCTCATGTAGGCAGTTTACTCTGCTAACACTCTTAGGCTTATATGGGAGTCAAATGGCTTATGTAGGCAGTTTACTCTGCTAACACTCCTAGGCTTATATGAGAGTCAAATGGCTCATATAGGCAGTTTACTCTGCTAACACTCCTAGGCTTATATGGGAATCAAATGGCTCATGTAGCCAGTTTACTCTGCTAACACTCCTAGGCTTCTAAGGCCACAGCTAACACTCAATGATGCAAAAAAGGTATTTAATGGAGTCCCTTTATAACAGAACCTATAATTATTATCACATTCTCTTTTATTTCAAGATTTAGTACATTTCGTATATATGTTGCTGTCGTAACGAAATATGAAGTGTTCACGAAAATGAAAGAACATTAACTAAAAGAAAGATTAAAATAGAAATCCATGTGTTATTTTCCATACATTGAAATAGTGGAAATTAGTTTAGTTTACTTAACTGGAGGAAAGTTTGTTACGTATTCTACCAGATAACTTTTCCTGAATATACGAGGGCTATTTGTTTTTCAAAATCCGATAGACCAATAAACAGACACATGAATGACATCAATAATTTTATTATATACAAAAGTTTCATATATATGTAAACTACTTTTCTACATAGTCACCACCATTGTCGAGGCATTTATCATAGCAAGGCACCAACTTTTCTATGCCCATGTTGTAGAATGTTTGCTCCTGAGTAGTCAGCCAATCTGCCACACTGGACTTTAACTCATCATTGGAGTCAAACCGCTGCCCACCTAACCACTTTTTCAAGTCAGTGAACAACTGGTAATCACTTGGTGCCAAGTCTGGGCTGTTGGTGCTTGGTGCCTAATCTGGCCATTCTTCGAGTCTTGTGAACATCTGTGAGTTGTTTGGGAACCCACCGAGCACAGAGTTTCCTATACACAAGCTTCTGAGTAACAATATCATAATGCCGAACAATTCGCCCAGTGAAAAGGGACAAGCAATAGTAAGAGACACACACACACACACACACACACACAACTGGGGGTTGCGCGAAGCGCGGGTCGCGAGTGGTGCAGTGTCCCGAGTCTCAGGAAGGACTCCTGCCACTGGGTCAGTTTGAGTTTCTTTTATATTATTTTATCTATTTAGGGGGGGTCTGAAGCGACCTGCGATTGGTGGATTATACCACCGGGACTATTAGACGAGGTCGCTTCCAGGATTCACCTGGTCGCGGGGTGTATTTACCAAGTCCGGCAATGAAGGAATTGTGGGTCACTCTGTCGGAACGAACATAGAATCTACGCGCCAGGCGTCTCACGGTGTCATCAAGAGAGCGGACACCGAGTCCTCTCCTCAAAAGACGAGAAGAGTACCTCCGGGGGACTTTGCACCGCGAGCTTCAGTCCCCGGTCGAGTACGCGCTGGAGCGTTGTTCTATGACCACGAGCCAGGTATCCCCAAACAGGACAGGCGTAGGTAATCATGGGCAACACGTACGTGTTGACTATGAGCTTACCTAGCCGGGGGGTCATTGCCGGATTAGATAGCACGGGCCAGAGTCTACTGAGTTGCGCCGAAGCGCGTTGTCGGATGTAATTTGTATGGGTTCGCCAGGTGAGTCGGGAATCCACGTGGAGCCCGAGGTACTTGACGCTACTGGTGCAGGGCACCTCGACGGGGCCTACTTTAAGCGGCCGAGGCCGCTTGCGTTCTACGGTCTCCCAGAAAGCTGCCGATCAAGTGAACGTAGCAGTCTGGGAGAAGGACTTCCGTCAGTTTGTAAAGGACACCCTCGTGCCACACGCGGTCAAAGGCTTTCTCTACGTCTAGGAGGATCGCAGTCGTCTGTTTGCCCTGGCAGCCAGCCTCGGTAATGCATTCCACGAGTCTCATCAGCTGATGAGTCGAGGAGTGCAGCTCATGAAAACCGAACTGTTCGGGGGATCAGCACGTCTAGTCTTTCTAGATGGTCGCGGATCCTACGCTGGATCAGACGCTCGAAAACCTTGGACGTCGCGGACAAGAGGCTGATGGGCCTGAGGTTTTCCACGCGAGAAGAATTCTTTCCCGGCTTGGGTATCACTATGACGGTAGCCGTTTTCCATTTCACCGGAAAATAGGCCAGTCTGAGGCATGAATTGAACAGGTCAGAGAGGAACTGGGTTCCTCGCTCCGGAAGGCGATGGAGGGCGGAATTCATGACTCCGTCCGGGCCAGGCGCCTTCCGGGGCTTGAGCTGAACAATCTTCTCAGAGGCCTCCTCCGGGGAGATAGGCTCCGGTTGGACTGTGATATCGGCCGATAGAAAGCGCTTTACCTCGCGGCAGATTTGTTCAGTGAAAGCCGGGTTCTTGGATGGGTTGGGAGCGAACTGTCGCTCTAAACTGTCAGCCAAGAACTCTGCCTTTTCGAGGGGGCGGCCAAGGGGTTGACCGACGGGTCCGGCCAGTGCGGGGAGAGGCGCGCGTTTGCGCTTTCCCGTTAGGGCACTAGGAATCCGCCAGACATTACGGTACTCGGCAGGGCCATCCATCTGTGTCACAGCTAGCTCCCAGTTGCGTCTACGGAACGCCAGCATGTCGCGACGCAACTTGCCGGACGCTCTGTTGAACGCAGCCTTGTCAGCCGGGTCACGAGTCCTCTGCCAGCGTCTCCGGAGGCGATTCCTCTCGCAAGCGAGCTGAGACACCTCTTCGGGGATACGCTGATAGTCAGGCGTGAGCCCCGGCTTCATCCGGGAGGACACGTCTACCGCCGAGACTACGGCTGTGTCGAATAAGGCAACTGCCTCGTCGACATGCTGGGTAGTGTCGAGCGGGATATGCTCAGGTAGGCGGCGACTGAACGCCGGGCCAAAGCGGTCCCACTCGATTACCCGCCGCTCGTCGCGGACGGTGGCGTGCTGGGTAGCTATATGCACACTGATAGGGCAATGGTCCGAGGACAGTTCCGAAATGACGGAGACGTGGACCGGGCAATAAACGCCCCTGACCGCGGCAATGTCCAGTACGTCAGGGCGGGAGTTAGCCCTCGAGAGATAGTACGTAGGCCCGGTAGGACCCATGACTGTGACCCGAGCCGCATCAGCATACCTGCGCAAGCGGGCCCTGTTTGGGTTCGCCAAGCGGCTCCCCCAATCAGGGTGCTTACAGTTCAGGTCGCCCGCCAGGACTACCCTCCTGTGTGCGCCAAAGACGGCCTCCAGATCGTTCGAAAGGAGCTCCGTTTGTGGAGGCTTGTAAGCGGAAACCACGAGTAGACCGCCGAGAGCACCATGGAGCTCAACCGCGGTGCACTCGAGGTTCCGCCGCTGAGGCAGGACAACGCGGTGATGGCGAAGACTCGCCTTCACCGCGATGGCTGTGCCCTCTCCTGCGCGACCCGACCGGTCATCCCGGTGGCACACGTAGTTGGGCAGTCGGAAACGACGATGCGGGGTCAGGTGCGTCTCACCAAGAAGAAGCACGTCGGGCTTGTGTCGGGCAACGAACTCTAAGAGCTCAGAATGCCGGGAACCGAGGCCGTTGGCGTTCCACGCCACGAGCTCGAGGTCTCGCTTGAGGGATTGCCGTGGTTGTCCGTTCATAACAGACCTATAATTCGGCAGGCTTCCACCAAGAGGAGGAACTTGTCTTGGGGCGAGGCTGTTGCCAAGCGTTCCTTGATTTTAAGGAAAGTTTGGGCTACTTTCTGCAAGTCGTAGCTTGCCAGAAAGTCGGATACAACGGCGAGATCATCGGAAGATGAGGCCTGGGGGGAACGCTTGGCGGCAGCTGCATAGCTGCGGCGGGGCGAGGCGGTGGAAGCCTTGGGAGCAGGTTCTGGAGCGGGTGGTCGCTCTGGCTTTTGGTGGACGGGCTTGGGTCCAGTGGCAGGTAACTTTGGCTGGCCCGTGTTCTTGGCCTGGGTTTTACCTTTTTTGCCCGATCTGGGGTATCGAGGCTTGGGTGGCGGCGGCCGTGGAGGATCGACTTCCTCGTTGTCGTCCGGCAGCGGGACTAGAGCGTAGTGGGTAACTTCGCGTTCCGGTTCCGGGGGCGCGGTAGATGGTTTGGCCTGTTGAGCTATGCTTGGGTTCACTGCACTAGGTTTCGGAACCGGAGCAGACCTGGGTGCTGGTTTCCTGACCACAGGTTCAGCGGCTTTGGCCGTCTTTAAGGGTTTGCTAACAACTTGCCGAGGCTTAGGAGGGACAGGTTTGTTAAGTTTGTCCAGCTGCTCTTTGTAAACTGGGCAGCGCCTGTTATTTGCAGCATGGGCGCCGCCACAGTTGATATAGTACCGGTGGTTGTTCGGAACAGCGCAGGCCTGCGGCAAGTGGTCATTTCCACAGCGGACGCAGGTCGGCGCGTTCCTACAACCGAAGCAGCTATGGCCGAACCGCTGGCACCTGTGGCACTGGGAGATTCGCCCGGTCTGACGGCAGGGCTCTACGCTCACGCAGAGCCCGAAAAGCCGTTTCAAGTCTAAAAGGGACTGGGAAGAGTCGCCCTTCTCTACCAGGAGTCTGATGAGGGGGAGGGGACGACGCGAGCCATAAGTGTTGTACAGCCGAGAGGCTCCCACAACCTTATAGCCCGCGTCGTGCAGTTCGTCGAGAACGACCTGCGGATCCGCCTGTATGTCCAAGCCCCGAAGGACGAGGGCTACAGGCTTGGTTCGGTTGAGAGCGTACGTGAGGAACTGGAACGACTCCCGTTCCAGCCACTGGATCACTCCGAAGTGCTCGGATGCACTGCGGCAGTTAACGCGCACAGTCTCACTCGCTAGGAGCTTGACCGAAGCGTTATCTGCCAGCGCAACGACCTTGCGGAGTCCGCGACTAAAGCCGATAATATCTTTGATGTTCGTGACGAACACCGGCGGGATACTTCCTTCGGAGGTGCTACTGGGTCCGGGTCGCCGCCGAGTCCGTAACCGAACTCAAAGAGGTCAGGGAAGGAGACTTCCTCGGCTTGCCACCGTGCCCTACTACCACCCAGTCGGTGGATGCCGAGGTCTCCATGTCTGGGGAGTCAGACTCCGGCAGAGGTTGCGGGCTGCTTGGCCTACTAGCGGCCGCGCAGCCGGAAGGTCCGACCTTTGCGGGCTTGGTCGGCCCTAATAAGGACCGATTATTTTCACGAACTTGCGCGGGTTGAGCAGGGCTTCCCGCGCGAGTCGTAGGGTTCCCGACTGGCCCAAGTGGCCGGCCGGGGGGCTCGTCGCTGCCGCACAGTGCATCAAGGGCACTAACAGCTGGTCTACTGCTGACTAGCTCAGCTCTTTGTCCATCGGGTATCCGGGGGCCGAACTGTGACACCGTCACAGTGGCGGCACAACCCGCATCTCTATTCGTGAGTCCTACTCTCGGACTCCCCGGATTCCGCTGGACAGCGCTACCTACTCGACTTACCTGCACTGTGCGGCAGGTCCCAGTTGTGCGCAGTTGTTCCTAGTCTTGCAGGCAAGGCGGCTGGTCCACTTCCATCGCTGCAGCTTGGTGGTGGCGCTGGCGATGCTGCGAGTGTTGATCCGGTGGCTTCTTCTTTACAGTCACCGTTGGTTGCTGCGATAGCCTCTTCATAGCAGAATCTGGAGGTCGAGGCGATCCTCTTCTGCGTTGTTTTTCTTCTGATGTGTACTCTTCGAAAGCGCTCGGTTCTGCACCAATGTGCTCCTTTCTCGTGCTGCTGAGTCACTCACGATAGTAAGAGACACACAACTGGGGGTTGCGCGGCCCGCGCGAATGTCGGGTCGCAAGTAGTGCAGTGTCCCGAGTCTCAGAAAGGACTCCTGCCACTGGGTCGGTTTGAGTTCTATTTATATCGTTTTATCTATTGGGGGGGGGTCTGAAGCGACCTGCGATTGGTGGATTATACCACCGGGACTAATAGACGAGGTCGCTTCCAGGACCCACCTGGTCGCGGGATGTATTTAACAAGTCCGGCAATGAGGGAATTGTGGGTCAATCTGTCGGAACGCACATAGAATCTACGCGCCAGGCGTCTCACGGTGTCATCAAGAGAGCGGACACCGAGTCCTCTCCTCAAAAGACGAGAAGAGTACCTCCGGGGAACTTTGCACGCGAGCTTCAGTCCCCGGTCGAGTACGCGCTGGAGCGTTGTTCTATGACCACGAGCCAGGTATCCCCAAACAGGACAGGCGTAGGTAATCACGGGCAACACGTACGTGTTGACTATGAGCTTACCTAGCCGGTGGGTCATTGCCGGATTAGATAGCACGGGCCAGAGTCTACTGAGTTGCGCCGAAGCGCGTTGTCTGATGTACTGTGTATGGGTTCGCCAGGTGAGTCGGGAATCCACGTGGAGCCCGAGGTACTTGACGCTATTGGTCCAGGGCACCTCGACGGAGCCTACTTTAAGCGGCCGAGGCCGCTTACGTTTGCGCGAGAATATTACCTCGGCGCTCTTGGAAGCGTTAACGGCAACTCTTCAGTCATCGGTCCACTCGACATACGCGTCGAGTTGGCGCTGGAGCTTAACTGCAGCATAACTCGCGTTCGGCTCTGAGGCAAAAGCCGCAGCGTCGTCCGCGAACAGCGACAATTTTACTCCAGGAACTCGGGGCGTGTCGTTGACACACACCAAGAACAGGAGAGGCCCAAACACATTTCCCTGAGGGACGCCAGCGATAATACGCCTCTCCGAAGAGAGAGCGTGGTCTACTCTCACTCGGAAGCTACGGTCTCGCAGAAAGCTGCCGATCAAGTGAACGTAGCAGTCTGAGAGAAGGACTTCCGTCAGTATGTAAAGGACACCCTCGTGCCACACGCGGTCAAAGGCTTTCTCTACGTCTAGGAAGATCGCAGTCGTCTGTTTGCCCTGGCAGCCAGCCTCGGTAACGCATTCCACGAGTCTCATCAGCTGATGAGTCGAGGAGTGCAGCTCACGAAAGCCGAACTGTTCGGGGGATCAGCACGTCTAGTCTTTCTAGATGGTCGCGGATCCTACGCTGGATCAGACGCTCGAAAACCTTGGACGTCGCGGACAAGAGGCTGATGGGCCTGAGGTTTTCCACGCGAGAAGAATTCTTTCCCGGCTTGGGTATCACTATGACAGTAGCCGTTTTCCATTTCACCGGAAAATAGGCCAGTCTGAGGCATGAATTGAACAGGTCAGAGAGGAACTGGGTTCCTCGCACCGGAAGGCGATGGAGGGCGGAATTCATGACTCCGTCCGGGCCAGGCGCCTTCCGGGGCTTGAGCTGAACAATCCTCTCAGAGACCTCCTTCGGGGAGATGGGCTCCGGTTGGACTGTGATATCGGCCGATAGAAAGCGCTCTACCTCGCGGCAGATTTGCTCAGTGAAAGCCGGGTTCTTGGATGGGTTGGGAGCGAAATGTCGCTCTAAACTGTCAGCCAAGAACTCTGCCTTTTCGAGGGGGTGGCCAAGGGGTTGACCGCCGGGTCCAGCCAGTGCGGGGAGAGGCGCGCGTTTGCGCTTTCCCGTTAGGGCACTAGGAATCCGCCAGACATTACGGTCCTCGGTAGGGCCATCCATCTGTGTCACAGCTAGCTTCCAGTTGCGTCTACGGAACGCCAGCATGTCGCGACGCAACTTGCCGGACGCTCTGTTGAACGCAGCCTTGTCAGCCGGGTCACGAGTCCTCTGCCAGCGTCTCCGGAGGCGATTCCTCTCGCAAGCGAGCTGAGACACCTCTTCGGGGATACGCTGATAGTCGGGCGTGAGCCCCGGCTTCATCCGGGAGGACACGTCTACCGCCGAGTCTACGGCTGTGTCGAATAAGGCACTAGCCTCGTCGACATGCTGGGTAGTGTCGAGCGGGATATGCTCAGGTAGGCGGCGACTGAACGCCGGGCCAAAGCGGTCCCACTCGATTACCCGCCGCTCGTCGCGGACGGTGGCGTGCTGGGTAGCTATATGCACACTGATAGGGCAATGGTCCGAGGACAGTTCCGAAATGACGGAGACGTGGACCTGGCAATAAACGCCCCTGACCGCGGCAATGTCCACTACGTCAGGGCGGGAGTTAGCCCTCGTGGGATAGTACGTAGGCCCGGTAGGACCCATGACTGTGACCCGAACCGCATCAGCATACCTGCGCAAGCGGGCCCCGTTTTAGTTCGCCAAGCGGCTCCCCCAATCAGGGTGCTTACAGTTCAGGTCGCCCGGCAGGACTACCCTCCTGTGTGCGCCAAAGACGGCCTCCAGATCGTTCGAAAGGAGCTCCGTTTGTGGAGGCTTGTAACTGACTGATCGACTCCTGCTCCTGCTCTGCTCCTGACACCTCGACTGTGCTGATGTTAGTCTTCCAATCCCTCTCTGCTCTCTTCCCTCTCCTCCCCCTCAATGGCTAGATCCCTGCGGATCGTCGCTTGAAACGCCGATGGCGTTTCCTCTCGTCGATCTGAGCTGGCGGCTTTCGTCGTGGAGTACGACGCTGATGTCGTGCTTCTCTCCGAAACCCATCTAGCCCCCTACCATCGATTCTCACTTCCTGCCTACACTTGTTATCGTCAGGATCGTCCCCTACAGCCGCGCCATCCCCCGTCTGGGGATACGGCGATTCTGGTCCACAGGCGGATATCCCATAGGCCACTACCCCCTCACTACTCGACTCATCGAAGGTTGTGCGGTGGCGGTGGACGCAGGCGACTCGGAGTTACGCATTGTTTCCGCGTATCTCCGGCCTGGCCTGAGCCCGCCGCCCCCGCCTGAGGAGTGGAACGCTCTCCTCGACCACCCAATCTCGACAATTGCAGCCGGCGACTTCAACGCCAAACATCCTTCTTGGAACAGTAGGGCTACAAACGCCTACGGCAACGCACTCCGCCGATTCGTCTTAGACGACCCGGATACGCAGGTTATCGGCACTGATGATCCTACCGACTACCACTATGCCGGTCACCGACCGGACGTTCTTGATGTATTTGTAGTCAGGAACGTGGCCCAACGCATCCAAGTCTCGTCAGTGTGAGACCTCTCGTCTGATCACAATCCCCCGCTAATAACTGTTCGAGAGGTGTCGGCTTCACCCCTGGTGCTGGTCCTGCTAGGAGGGTCAACTGGCGCTCCTATCACGACGAGCTCTCTCGAAGGTTACCATCTGTCCCAGCGGACCCGATCGCCACTCGTGACGATCTGGATCTCCGTGCCTCTCATCTTCAGGAGTTTGTCCAAGGTGTCATGGATCGACACACATACAACGTTGAGGTGAATCGCAAATTGGCCCTTCAACCGGAAGTTATCCACGCCATCTGGCTTCGGCGCAATCTCCGCCGCAGATGGCAACGAACCCGAGATCCCGCCGTTAAACGACGGTTTCAGGCCCAGTCTCTTTACGTCCAGCAACTTTTGCGGGACGTAAACTCTGATCAGTGGGACTCATATCTTGAGTCCCTTGAAGTCGACCAAGCCTCCGTCTGGAGAGCGACGAGTCGCCTTACTCGCGAGAAGCGTACTCACAACCCGTTGAATACTCCGAACGGCATTGTTTCTTCATCGGAAGGCAAGGCTGAGGTCTTCGCCGACTGCATGGAGACTCACATTCACCGTTCATAGAGGCGTCTCGGACCCTGCCCACTCGGTAGTGGTTCGAGACTTCCTATCTGGATATTTTTCCCGCCCTCCACATGACCCTCCCACTCTCTTCGACAGGGACGAACTAGTTTCGTCTATCTGTCTTTTGACCGACGTCGCGCCCCTGGTCCTGATCGGATCGGGGCCGCAGCTTTGCAATATCTCCCGGCCTCGGGCGTTGAACTGGTCCTGGATCTGTTCAACTCCAGTCTCCGACTGCAATACTTCCCCCGCCTGTGGAAAAATGCCAACATCTGTATGATTCCCAAGCTGGCAAGCCTAGAATGCTTGCAGGCAGCTATCGTCCCATATCGTTGTTGCCAGTACTCTCAAAGGTGATTGAGCGTCTCCTACTCGCCCGCATCTGGCCGCTGCTGGATAATTTTATTCGGAGCGAACAGTTCGGGTTCCGTAGAGAGCACTCGACAACTTTACAACTCGACCGAGTTGTCACAGCATTGTCACGATTTTGAGGTTAGGTTTGTTTGTTCTGCTTCCTTTCAATCGCTGGAGTAGAATTGGGGCGGTTTCCTGATTATGATGGATGATGCACGGGCGTCTTGCGCCCTAATTTGTGTCCGTTGTCCAGGCCTAAGCCTGATGAACGCCAGGTGCCAACAGGTCAGCGCGGTCGTTTGCTCTGCTCAAGAATGTTATGGTGCAGTCCGCGGGTCCATGATACATTACATGGCCACCACGGTGGCAAGCTTAAGCTTTTGCTTCAGCCAATTGTCCGGCCAAGGCGCGACACCTTGGTCCCCTCAGGCTAGCCTTTGGGAACGTAGTGACGCACTGGCGAGGACAGGAAGCTCGAGCGCCCTAGGGCGTCGGCCGAAACAGCCAGCTTTCGCAAGGAAGGCACTTGCACAACCTCGCGGGAGCTCATGTCTCAGGTCATTACCCTGCCAAATCAGCAAAGCAGGTGCTGACGGGGATCTTAGTCGTGATCATGGCTTCAGCCAATCGCAACGCCTGGTCGCGTCTCATTGGTCTCCGGGACATAGCCCACGGAAACGTAGAGACGCGCTGGAGAGGACAAAAGGCTCGTCCGCCCGAAGGCGGCCGAGTCGACGGAACTTGTCACCGGGGCAGTCGGCTTTCGCAAGGAAGGCATTTGCACAACCTCGCGAGAGCCCGTGTCCCGGATCAAAGCCCTGCCGAATCGGCAAAGCCGATACTGGCAATAAATCTATCCATTCCAATCTGCCGCAGCATGATTGACTACAGTTTCGGCAGGCGCAGGTAGTGATTGATGTTGATCGGTTCAGATTTCCAGAAGGTTGGGGGGTTCGTTTCTGGGGGGTTCGTTTCTGGGGGGTTCATGTGATGAACTTAAGGGGGTCGTCTAACAGCGCCCTAGGGCGCCTGACGCGGCGAGGGGGCGGTGCATTCTCCATGCTGTTAAGCCTTTGGAGGTGCGGATAAGGGGACTCGCCGGCCTTGGCGAACAAATTCCTTGGCAGGGACCAGACGAAGACCTCTAAGGTGGGAACACGGAGACCCCGGTGTATGGCGGAATTTCGCACATACCACGGGGACCCCGTGAGGGAGCGTAGGGTCCAGTTCTGAAATGTAGTCAGCCTATGCCTATTGGTGGCCGACAGGAGAGGCCACCAAGCGGGTGCCGCATAAGTGAGTACTGTTCGGAGGAACAGTAGATACAATGTTAGTTTTGTACGGACAGCCAGGCGGCTGTTCCGCGAAATCATAAGTGATAGTTTGGCTCTGACGCCACGAACCAAGTTGAGGGTTGAGGTCACGTGGGCGTTGAAGTTTAGGTGCCGATCAAGCCGAACACCTAGGTACTTCACCGTCTCAGTCCAGTTGATGGGTCTCCCCTCTAAAGAGAGGGATTGGCATCGGGAAATGGACTTATGCGTAAAGCAGATCGCCTCGGATTTCTCCGTATTGATCGCTACCCGCCATTTCCTTAGCCAATCCGGAAGCATAGCCAACTGGCGTTGTAACATTACGCTCGTCCGCCAAGGCGAAAGCGAGCTAAAATGAAACATCGCGTCGTCGGCAAATAGAGATAACGTGACCCCGGGATAAACAGGCAGATCGTTCGTGTACAGTACATACATTACGGGGCCGAGGACAGATCCTTGTGGGACGCCAGCGGCGACAGGGCGACCCCGAGAGAACGCCCCATCTACGCTGATCCTGAAGGTGTGATCCGTCAGATAGGATCGGAGCAAGTGTACGATAGATGTCGGGATTGGCGAATGCGCCAATTTGTAGAGCAGGCCTTCGTGCCAGACTTTATCGAAGGCTTTGCTCACATCCAACAGGACGGCGCCTGTTGCCTGATGATTGTTGGCGGCGTCGGCTAGACAGGTGACAACCCGTACTAGCTGAAGAGTAGTCGAGTGCCTCGGCCTAAACCCAAACTGCTCCTCGCGGATGAAACCATCCACCAGGGGCCGAATACGGGCCAGGAGAAGACGCTCGAATACCTTCGAGATTACTGGCAATAGTGATATCGGGCGGTAGCTTCCAGGTAGCGTGGGCGGCTTTTTAGATTTCTGGATCATGATGACGTTTGCGGTTTTCCACAGGCGGGGGAAGTAACTCAGCCGGAGACAGGAGTTGAACAGCTCCAGAAGAACGTCAACTGCCGAAGGCGGGAGATTCTGCAACGCAGCGGCGCCGATGCGATCGGGGCCAGGGGCCTTTCTCTTCTTCAGTCGGCTTAGGACAGACGCAAGGTCATCCTCGTCGACCGAAATAGGAGGATCATTGGGGGGAGCAGAAAAGTATCCAGATAGGAAATCCCTGACGACGGCCAAATGAGCCGGGTCAGAGATGCCTCTATGGACGGTGAACTGTTCCTCAATACAGTCGGCGAAGACTTCCGCCTTGCCTTCTGCAAAGTATACAGTGCCGTCCGGGGTATTCAATGGATGGCGAGTCCTCTTTCCGCCTTTTAGTCTACCAGCGGCTCTCCATACGGAGGCGTGGTCGACTTCCAAGAACTCCAAATAGGAGTCCCATCGATTCGCGTTTACGTCAAGCAGAAGCTACGTGACGTGTTCCGACTGGGCTCGAAAGCGCCGTCTAGCGGCGGGGTCACGGGTATGGTGCCATCTGCGGCGGAGCTGGCGCCGTAATCGGATGGCTTGGAGAACTTCCGCAGGAAGGTCGGAGCGTTTATTACTCACCGGAACAGTATAGGTGTTTTTGTCCATTTCAGACTGGACGAGGTCCTGGAGCTGATGTACCCGGAGATCCACGTTGTCACAAGAGACGAGTGGGTCCGGAGGGACAGATGGCAACTGCCTGGCCAGATCATCATGGTAGGATCGCCAATTGACTCTCCTAACAGGATGATCGGGAAGTCGGGGTAAGACCGACGGCAGCAAGACAGTTACAAGTAGGGGGTCGTGATCGGACGATAGGTCCGACACCGCGCTGACTTGTAGATGAAAGGGGATGGCCTTGACAATTACAATATCAAGGATATCCGGTGGATAACCCGCAGTGGGAAAGTGTGTCGGTTCGGACGGGCCGATGATGAGGACGCTGGGATCATCTTCGACAGCCCTACGGAGAGAATTGCCGTAGGGGTTTGACGTTCTGCTGTTCCAAGAGGGATGCTTGGCGTTAAGGTCTCCGGCTACGATGGTTGGGAGATCGCTGTCTAGGAGGCGTCCCACTCCTCATGTGGTGGAGCTCTAGAGAGATGCCTCTATGGACGGTGAACTGTTCCTCAATACAGTCGGCGAAGACTTCCGCCTTGCCTTCTGCAGAGTATACAGTGGGCGGTTTCCTTTTCCAGTCTTAGGTAATCAGTCGACATTGTTACCAGCACTAAGTTTACTTCTGGCAGCCATTGGACACGTTCCAGATGCTGCAATTAAGCCACGGGTGCAAAGACACCCCGCATCCATAATGCAATGCAATCGGCGGTTCATAGAAGTCTACCTAGAGCTGTTGCCAGGGTAGGCTGTGTTCGTTTTTGCTCTGCAAAAATTGGTTCAAAGTTTGTTCAACTGTTTAGTTCAGTGCAGTATTATTTCACTAGTGTGTGCATACAAGTATTTGTTAGTTAGTGCAGTGTAGTGCGCGGCCGTTTTTTGTGTTCGTGTGCTGTGCGGCTTCTGGTGAGTACGTGTGTCAGTGCCTGTCAGTTAGAATAATCAGTGCTGGTGAGTTCACCTCTCCTTTAAACACCTTTGGCGTCCATTTCGGGCTACCGAAATGGCGTCAAATAAACCCGATATTCTTTTTGTGTCGATCACTAACAAGTGTAGGCTGGAAGCTTTCCAGGCCCGTACCCTCAGATCCTTGTCGGGGTCTCCATGGTTTGTGAGAAATAATGTTATTCGTGGAGGCCTTTGAGTTCCTACCCTTGCTGATTTTGTCCGGTCGCTTGCCGAAACTCTCTTCGCTTCTGCAGCGACCTCGTCCTTTCCTTATCTCCGTTCTATCAGCACATCTGAACCACCTCCCGCTATACGTGTCAAACGCCCTCGGGCGATCTTGGGCGATCTTAGACGACCCCCCGTAATTCTGTATGCTGTAACTTAGGTTCCCAAGCAATTCTATTTCCTTGTTACCTTCCTATTCAGACTGATACCTTCCCCAAGTATGTTGGTTAGCAAACTGCTTGGCGCTGTTACCGATGCCACAGACACGGACGTTACCTGCCTCGCGGGGAACGACCGGCGCTACAAGGCGCCTGCATGCCGGGCCGGGCGCGTGCGACATCTGCCGTTCGCCCCGCGACCGGCGGCAGTGTTACAATGACCCGGAACCTATATAAATATAACTGATTTTGAAAAAATTCCGCCGCCTTCTCAGTTAACTGTTTGGCGTGTCCCTCCCGAATATTAGGAAACCTTCTTTTGAACGTCCAGCACTGTGTTCTTCTGACAGCCATCGGGCACGTCCCGGAAGCTGTAATACGGCCATGGGTGCAAAGACGCCCCACTATCTAATGCAATGCAATTCCACTAAGCCTGACCCATCTACCCTTACGTTTCCGCCTATTATCATCCCCGATAATAGGAATTATACCCAGCTTCTTGCTAACCTTCGTTCTGCCCTTCCTTCGACGTCCGTGGAAGCGAAATGCTCCGGCAAATCGCTGAAGCTGGGCGTCAAAACCATTGTTGACTTCCGCGCTGCTCAGCACTTTCTGTCAGCGCGGAACATTTCCTTTCATACCTTCGCTCTCCCTGAGGAGCGTGAGATAAAAATGTCATCCAGGGCATTCCCTACCATACCTCCTCCGATGCTATCGTGCAGGAATTGACGGCTCTTGGCTATTCGCCAACAGCTGTGTCAGTTTTGCACGCTGGCAAAGGGAACAACAAGCATCCCGTTAATTCTTTCCTAGTTAAATTGCTTAAAACTGGAAATTTTGAGGAGGTCTATGGCCTTCAAACACTCCTTTACCTACGGGTGACTATTAGATCATTTGACCCGCGCCCAGGCCCTGCTCAGTGTTTCAACTGTCAGGGCTTCGGGCACTCCTCCCTTTTCTGTCATGCGCCCTCACGTTGCGTGCGGTGCGGCGACCCTCACCGTGGCTGTGATAAGCCTCGTGTGCCGGGTTTTGTCCCGTACTGCTGCAACTGCAAGGGCGCCCATCCGGCTAGTTACCGGGGTTGTATCAAATACATCGAAGCCGAAAGACAGCAGCGATCTGCGCGCCCTGGCGCGCAGCGTCGTGTAGCTGGCCCGGCCCCTAATCGGCGAGAGGCCTTCCCCCCTCTCTCCGGTTCATCTTTCAAGGCCCCGGCAGCGACTTCTGTCGCTCCCGCGGCCTCAGTCCCGCCTGCAGGCGTCGCTCCGGCGGCGCCTGTGACGGCTCCACTACTGGCGCCTGCCGGAGCGCCCGGCCCTTCCTATGCAGCTGTCGCTGCTAAGCCATCATCGCAATTCACTTCCGCCCGCAAGGGTACCAAAAAGCGCTCTCGTCGCCGGACTCCCGGCCGACGACATCAGCAGGCTCGACCTGCCCCAACTCAGCGGGGCTCTCCCGCCCCTGTCATCGCCCAACCTCCGCGTGAGCAGACCATAGTTCAGTCCGCTAACCCAGCGCCATCTGTAGTCCTGGCCGATGTTCCTCAGGAACGTCCGCTCGGGTCCCGGGAACTTTCTCGGGTTCCAGAGGACCCCTGACGGCTTGGGCCACTCAACTTGTAGAAAGCATCAGGTCTGCTCCTGACACCTCGACTGTACTGATGTTAGTTTTCCAATCCCTCTCTGCTCTCTTCCCTCTCCTCCCCCTCAATGGCTAGATCCCTGCGGATCGTCGCTTGGAACGCCGATGGCGTTTCCTCTCGTCGATCTGAGCTGGCGGCTTTCGTCGTGGAGTACGACGCTGATGTCGTGCTTCTCTCCGAAACCCATCTAGCCCCATACCCTCGATTCTCACTTCCTGCTTACACTTGTTATCGTCAGGATCGTCCCCTACAGCCGCGCCATCCCCCGTCTGGGGGTACGGCGATTCTGGTCCACAGGCGGATTTTCCATAGGCCACTACCCCCCTCACTACTCGACTCATCGAAGGTTGTGCGGTGGCGGTGGACGCAGGCGACTCGGAGTTGCGCATTGTTTCTGTGTATCTCCGACCTCGCCGGAGCCCGCCGCCCTCGCCAGAGGAGTGGAACGCTCTCCTCGACCATCCAATCTCGACGATTGCAGCCGGCTGTAACGATACCGGGGGACCCGAGTTCGATTCCCGGTACCGAATCAAAATTGTATAGTTATTATTGGTTTTGTTCTAATATTTTTTGTTAATAATAATGATATTGTTTGTTAATAATTATTATATTGTTTTGTAATAATGATAATTGATATAAAATGTTAAATATAAATAATTATATATGTATAACTGAATGTATGAAAACAGAATTTGTATGAGTGATGTAATGGAAAATTGGTGGCGTTGTCAAGGAGACTGTTTTGTGAAATTGAAAATAATGAGTTGTTAATTTTGGATCTGTAGAAGAAAAGATGAAATAAAAATTGTTCTTTAATATCTAAAGTTAATTAGATGGGAATAATAATTGGTACAACAAAAACCAGTTGTTGTACACATATTATCAATATATAATATATATTGATTATAGTATAACATTAATAAAAAAAAAATGTTCAAATAAGAAAAAAATAATAAAAAACCCTCCGAAGAGAAATAATGAAACGCTACAACGTATAAACTGGTGCTCAGCGGTGTAGATATTATAATCTTAAAATGTGTGCAGAAAATATGAAAATAACACACAAATTTAAAAAATAACAACGGTTGCTAAGAAGAAAAAAAATATATTCTGAAAAGGGAGATACATATTGTTGCTGATTTGAACAAGAGGCAAGAAGTCCTGAAGGAACGTGAACTGGAAGTCGTCGGAGGATTTTTTCGGAACTAAGAAGGAAGAATCCAGGCCGAGGCGAGACAGTCCTTGCAGTTCGAGTTGAAGGCAACTTATGTACAAGAAGCTCCTGAAGGCGGATCATCAAGGTGTTTGGGTGAGTCCGGCAGATTTTTTTTGTTTTGTTTCTTGCTGTTGATGTTGTCTGTGTGTTCGTGTGGTATACTGTTTTTTTAGTAAAATATCTCATTAAAATGGCATTTATTCAACGGTACCCAAAAGTTGTTTTGCACGAAGTTGCGATCGATCTAGATCTTGAAATTCGTGAAGGAATGAGTAAGAAGGATTATACTCGTCTAATTCAATCGTATGAAGATTACGATGAAGAATTAATCAAATATCTGTTACAAAAAACAGAAACAGAAATTGTTAGACGTGAAACAGTAGCAGCTGAAGCTGTGAAGGAAGAAGCTGTGAAGGAAGAAAAAAGATTAGCAGCTGAAGCTGTGAAAGAAGAAAAAAGATTAGCAGCTGAAGCTGTGAAAGAAGAAAAAAGATTAGAAAGAGAGTTTGAGTTAGAGAAATTGAGGATTCGACAGACTTCTAATACTGAAGTTGAAGTTAGAAAAATTATAGAACCAAAATTGTATAATATAAAAGATGTTGTAGGTATATTTGATGAAAAAGAGGAAGATGTGTCAATTTTCCTTCGAAGATTTGAACGTGCTATGGTACATTCGAAAATACCTCTTGAAGACTGGGTTATTGTTTTAACTAGTGTTGTACCAATAGTAATCAAAGAACTCATTCATCGAGAACCAATAGAGCTAGCAGAAAATTATGATTATGTAAAAGAATTATTTATGAGAAAATATCAGTTAAACCCTGAACTCAGATAAAAATTCTTTAATATTAGACGCTTACCGAACCAGACTTGGGCAGATTTTGTATATCAATTGACCATATATTTTGAAGGATGGACTGAAGGAATGAAGGCAGTTGATGTCAAAAGCTTGAAAAATTTAATGATTTTAAATCAGTTAAAATATCGGGTTCCTACCCAAATAAAAGAACAGCTGAGTCAAGATTGGTTAAATTTAAGTACACCTTTGGAGTTACAGAGACAACTAGAGAAAAATGACGATTTGAGGACTTGTCTTAACCAAAAAACAAGTTTGGATTATATTAAGATAGAGTCGAATCCGAAAAATGTTCTGAAGCTGCAACCTAAATCTAATGTTCCAGACAAGGAATTTAAAAAAAGAGAAGATTCAAAGATAAGTGAATTTAAACCTGAATTTGAAAAACGGAAAGAGATGCGATGTTATTTATGTAATTCATTGGATCATTTGAGGAATAGATGTCCTAAAAGATTATCTAGTAATGAACCCTCAAATGTAGCAGGAATAGTTGAAGAGGTCTCTAGTTTTATGAAAGAGAATAAAGAGGATTTGAAAGTTGGAGGCATTTCTCAATCTGATTTAGAAAAGCAAGTAATGCCATTCAAGTGTCAAGGGAAAGTTAACGGTAGACAAGTTCAAATACATCGGGACACAGGTGCTGATATTGATGTGGTGCATCAAAATTATGTATCCATTGAACATTACACGGGCGAACATAGATGGCTTAACACCCCATTATTTCCAGAACCCTTCTGTTGCCAAATAGTAGATTCGTCGTTTCCGACTACCCAACTACGTGTGCTACCGGGATGACCGGTCGGGTCGCGCAGGAGGGGGCACAGCTATCGCGGTGAAGGCGAGTCTTCGCCATCACCGCGTTGTCCTGCCTCAGCGGCGGAACCTCGAGTGCACCGCGGTTTAGCTCCATGGTGCTCTCGGCGGTCTACTCGTGGTTTCCGCTTACAAGCCTCCACAAACGGAGCTCCTGTCGAACGATCTGGAGGCCGTCTTTGGCGCACACAGAAGGGTAGTCCTGGCGGGCGACCTAAACTGTAAGCACCCTGATTGGGGGAGCCGCTTGGTGAACCCAAACGGGGCCCGCTTACGCAGGTATGCTGGTGCGGCTGTCAGTCACAGTCATGGGTCCTACCGGGCCTACGTACTATCCCTCGAGGGCTAACTCCCGCCCTGATGTACTGGACATTGCCGCGGTCAGGGGCGTTTATTGCCCGGTCCACGTCTCCGTCATTTCGGAACTGTCCTCGGACCATTGCCCCATCACATGGTCGGGGCCGAAGCCCCACATTCCCTCCACCACCCCTCAAGCTCTTAAGTCACGAGACTTATTGCTCAAGGCTTCTGACACCGAGAATTCTCCAACAAGGTCCTCTTGTTCATTCTTCATTGTGCCGTCCGACCATGTTTACTGTCCCGCCCCCCTAATTTAGGGGTTAGGCGAACCTATGTCAATTCAAAGATTATTATTCTGCAACTATTCCTCTGCCCTCTTTAGCTCTTCCAACTTTTCGGGCTACTCTAGAGAAGACTCTGAAGAATTCTGGATTCCAACATAGAATCTCCTTTTTATCCTCACCGAGATGGGACTCCCAAAATTCTACCAACTCTTGGCGTTCCTCGATAAAAGCAGGCTACGCTGTTTCTTCAATCCCTTCGCCACATCTGGCGCACCAAGGGTCCTCCACTAGTCTAAAACTTGCCAATTTCGCCTTAAAGTTTCCATGGCCAGACAAATATTGCGTGGCATAGTGGTTCGTGATTAACTGAAGGTCCATTCTTTCCCAGATATTCGGGATAAACGAAAAGGTCTCCCTGCCTTTAGTGCTCTGTTCCCAACTACGCTGCCATTCATTCAGAGTCTCTCGTCTTCTATTTCTCTTACTCACGCTACGTATTGCGCCAGCTTCCATATCTTCATTAATATTAATCCTTTCTCTGATTAAAAGATCCATTGGGATCACACGCGCAATCACTAAATTAGCATCATATGAAATTGTGCGATATGCTTTATTCACCAAAATGATAATCTTTTGCTGGGTCCTTAACAATAACCTTTTCAGTCTGATATTCCTCAGGGCCGTATCACCCCACACTTCGCACCCATATGTTAACAGAGGGACAGCAATATAATCTCCTCATATAATCTGCTTAGTGCCAAGCACTCTAGACCTCCTTTGGTTCTTGTAAGGGACATCAGTCCCCTGAACGTAGCGATTACTTTGTTGGTCTGCTGTTCCACGTGCTGTGTAAAGATCATTCCCTCTTCCACCTGAAGACCCAGGTACTTGATATCATTCTTGAAGTCAATCAGAGTTCTATCCATGAATATGCGGGGGCGTCTCCCACGATCAAATCTATTCTTCAGCATCATTGCCGAGGTCTTCTCGATTGAAAACTCGAGTTTGGCCTTTTTACTCCACTGCGTCACAACCCCCAGCGCACCTGCAGCTCTCATTTCTAAATCTACCCTGGATCGTCCTTCAATCAGCAGCATCGCGTCATCTGCATAAGCAATCGCGTGCACGTCATTCCCGAAATCCTGTATAAGAAAATCTTCAAAGATTATGTTCCAGAAAATGGGTCCTAAAATTGAACCCTGAGGACAACCTTTTGTTAAAATCTTGGAATGACGTGCACTCTTGAATTCAAATATGACTTCTCTCTCTGCTAGATAACTAGTTATCAACCTTAAGATATATCCAGGGCAGTTTATTTGCTGTAGTTGATCCAGCAGAAAAGGCCACCAAGCATTATCGAACGCACCGGAAATGTCCAGGAAAATTCCCAGTACATACCGGTGCACTGACGCATTAACGTGTCTCTGTACGCTGAGAATTGCACCCGTCGTGCTCTTTCCCGAACGAAACCCAAATTGGGATTCTCCATAAAAATTTAAACCTTCAAGAAAAGTAGTCAACCTTCCGGCAATGATGCGTTCGGCAATCTTGCCCAAAACCGGCAACAAGGTCACCGGTCTATAAGACTTCAAGATCTGCGGATCCCTGTCATTAGACTTTAAGAAAACTTTCAACTCCCCCTGTTTCCAGATCTTCGGAAACTCTCCAGTAGAAAATATCGCATTTAGCGTATCCAGCAGGAGGAGTTTTATTCTATCCATAGTTCTTTTAATAACTTCCACTCTGATCCCGTCCATACCCGGCGCCTTGCCACTCTTCTGCATCTTAACAGACTTATTTAATTCATCGGGAGAGACCAAGACCCTCTCTTGTATTGTCACATGAGCTGCTGCCCGTTGCCTGATGACTGTATTCACATCTTCATCTGTAGCAACGTTATCATCAGGGGGAGCAAGCCCTCCAGGAAATATTTACAAATCTCACTTGGTTTTGTGTAGAGCAGATTGCCCGACCGCATTGAGACCATCTGAGTCGGCTTCTTCAGCTTATCGGCCAAAATCCTATAAGCCAAGCCCCACGGATCAGCTTCCCCCGAAAGCCGCACTACCCTCAGCCAGTATTCCTTTTTTGCATAGCGAATCCGATTAGTATACTCAGTTCTAGAGTTAACAAATAACCTCCTGGCCACCACCGTAAATTCGTGGTCCTCACCAAGACGATTTCTCGTCCTCTTCCAACGTCTCTCCAATCTGTTTTTATTGACACGGCACCGGTCAAGATCTCTACTCCACCAGGCGGTTAATTTCTTGTCATGTTTTTCATATTTGGCTGAGTCCATCACGGCCCTCCGAAGAATCATCGTCAGGGAACCCACTTTTTCTGACAACGGCATCTCATCATAGTCTTTCAACTGTCCAAGATCAGCAAGCAAGCACGCATCGAGAAGACACCAGTTAAAGTCCCTCGTTCTGTATTGCACTCTCCTCTGTTCCTGACAGCGGATTTGTTCCATCGTTATGTCCAAATCATACGTAATAAGTCTATGATCAGATAATGACCAATCCGTATGGACCTTCTACATAAGGATCTTCTGTGTCAACGATCCACTGCCAAGAGTAACATCAATATTACTACAATATCCTCTAGTATTTTCAAACGTACTCGCTTCACCCGGACAGTTGAATATCTCCAAATCATGAAGAAGTATAAACGTTTCAAGTTCTTCACCTTTCTCATCGGTGTTGTCGTTATACCACAACACCGATTTGGCATTAGCGTCTGCCGCTATCAAGATGGGTTCTCCTCGAAATGTATTAATGACTCTATCCAGATGGTCAAGATGCATCTCAATGCGATCTGCATACTTAAAATACGCATTCACCAGTATAATATCATAGCCTCCCAGACTCAGTCTCACCACTGTACACGTGGGGTTGCAGCAATCTTGTATCAACACAACATTAGCTACACTGTCTTTGACTATAATCTCCGACCACATTTCCACACCCGCAGGAACACCACAAAGGACACGATAGCCAGGCCACGCCAAAGGTTTCTGGTACGGCTCCTGGATCAATAATACATCCAGTCCCCGCAGCTCTACGATATTCATGAGCTCACACATTCCACTGAAACTTCTGGCCATATTAATCTGGCCGATTTTAAGCACCATAATCTACTTTTTCCAAGGCTATCCTACAAGCGCGTTCGTATTCAGTACAACCCTTTGATCCCGTGGAATGTTGGTAATCCTTCTTGGCAAGTTTACAATTGATGCATGTGGCCTGCTGATCCTTCTTGTTGCAGTCCTTGACATCGTGCTCCCCTGTACAATGACTACACATTTGCTTCCCACGACAGTGCTTTGATATGTGGCCATACAACAAACATTTGTAGCATCTGACTACAGGATTGTAGTCCTTGACACGACAAGACTGCCACCCCACGAACAGACGATCTCTACGTCTCAGTACATTCCGCACCCGTGATGAGCACTCCACCACCCAGTCGTCCTGGTATCATTAACGTTTCTATTTTTATATTTGTGGACACACTTGAATTCCTTTAGGAAATCTTCCCTGGAAATCAAGTCATCCACATTCTGTGTTATAATGTCATCAATGATCTCATGCTCACCACGATCTGCGTCCACATCGTAAATCATTATCTTTGGGCATCTCTTTCGAGGTGCCTCAACCACCAAACCCTTAGATTTAAGGGCCTCACAATCCTGGAGCACCTTCAATTGCTCCACTTTGTCAGTCTCTACCATAATCCCCCTGGCGGTCTTCACAACTCTCCTGACTCTGATCCCCAAATCCTTGGATTAGATCGTAGTTTGGATCAACTTTTTGACCTCTTCAATATTTTTCGTCTCATCTGTACTCTTAATGAAGACCACTTTAGGGGGTTGTATTATTTTCTTAGTCCCAGTTATTTTAGGGAAGGCCGAGACTTCCGCATAAGATCTGAGCCTGGGAAACTCACCATCTTCTTTTCTTGGTACAGTACCCATCATTTTTAAAATCTCTTCTCGGCCCTCGAGCCGTCCTTCCATCCGAATGAACTTCTTTTCCAAACCAGACAGCAGCTCTGACATCACACCCATTCTCATTTTAAAGTCATTAATTTGCATGACTGTGAGCTTCTTCCTCTTCCATTGATTCGCCGCCCACTTCGTCATATATTCCATCATGGAATTCAACTGGGCAAACTCACTCTCATTCTCACTAAACGTACCTGGCTCGACTGTTCCCTCTATGCCAGCAGGCTCCTCTTGGTCACCTTCCACCAAAGTCCTCTTTGCACGAGATGTCCCCGGCGTCACTGGACTTACCTCTTTCCTTTTCTTAGTTTGAGATGAACGATCTGCGTCGCTGCTCTCGGTTACAGACTCACCTTCAGTATCCATCGGATCCATTTTTGTCAGGTCCTGCCGGGCCGGCGACCTCTGTACCTTCGACGATCTCTTAAAGGGATCGTCCTCCTCCTTACCACTCATTGTTTTAAGCTAATCTCCACAAAGAAAATACCAATCAGAAAAGTTTTACACGTTAAAAACACTAAACAGTCTTTGTATATATATATATAAGAACTATATATACACAAATAAAGTTTTTACACTATAAAGAGTGTCCACGCACTAAATTGTTTACAACGACAACGGATTCACAAGGCAGTCCCTCTCTACCAACAAATCGCGTTTACCGCCGTTTGGCCACCTCAGGAGCTTATGGCGTGTCACCGGTCCACGACTGATCGCCTGAGATGTTTCTAGCCCCCACCTCGGAGAGGCGGCGGAGCCCTTACTTTCACACACTCACTTACCCTAATCGGATTTTATTTTTCCACAGTTCAACATACACTCACTCACAACGCCTATATGCAATGTTCTGGCGCACTAGTGATCACAAAACAGGCACTGTAAATTCACTCACATACAGTAGTAAGACGACACTTAACTACCGGGCACAGGGGCCACCATTGCCCCATCAGTGTGCATATAGCTACCCAGCACGCTACCGTCCGCGACGAGCGGCGGGTAATCGAGTGGGAACGCTTTGGCCCGGCGTTCAGTCGCCGCCTACCTGAGCATATCCCGCTCGACACTACCCAGCATGTCGACGAGGCAGTTGCCTTATTCGACAGAGCCGTAGTCTCGGCGGTAGACGTGTCCTCCCGGATGAAGCCGGGGCTCACGCCCGACTATCAGAGTATCCCCGAAGAGGTGTCTCAGCTCGCTTGCGAGAGGAATCGCCTCCGGAGACGCTGGCAGAGGACTCGTGACCCGGCTGACAAGGCTGCGTTCAACAGAGCGTCCGGCAAGTTACGTCGCGACATGCTGGCGTTCCGTAGACGCAACTGGGAGCTAGCTGTGACACAGATGGATGGCTCTGCCGAGAACCGTAAAGTCTGGCGGATTCCCAGTGCCCTAACGGGAGAGCGTAAACGCGCGCCTCTCCCCGCACTGGTCGGATCCGGCGGTCAACCCCTTGGCCACCCCCTCGAAAAGGCAGAGTTCTTGGCTGACAGTTTAGAGCGACATTTCGCTCCCAACCCATCCAAGAACCCGGCTTTCACTGAGCAAATCTGCCGCGAGGTAGAGCGCTTTCTATCGGCCGGTATCACAGTCCAACCGGAGCCCATCTCCCCGGAGGAGGTCTCTGAGAGGATGGTTCAGCTCAAGCCCCGGAAGGCGCCTGGCCCGGACGGAGTTATGAATTCCGCCCTACATCGCCTTCCGGAGCGAGGAACTCAGTTCCTCTCTGACCTGTTCAATTCATGCCTCAGACTGGCCTACTTTCCGGTGAAATGGAAAACGGCTACATAAGTAATAGTGATACCCAAGCCGGGAAAGAATTCTTCTCGCGTGGAAAACCTCAGACCCATCAGCCCCTTGTCCGCGACGTCCAAGGTTTTCGAGCGACTGATCCAGCGTAGGATCCGTGACCATCAAGAAAGACTAGACGTGCTGATCCCCGAAGAGTTCGGCTTTCGTGAGTTGCACTCCTCGACTCATCAGGCTGCCAGGGGAAACAGACGACTGCGATCTTCCTAGACGTAGAGAAAGCCTTTGACCGCGTGTGGCACGAGGGTGTCCTGTACAAACTCACGGAAGTCCTTCTTCCAGATTGCTACGTTCATTTGATAGGCAGCTTTCCGCGAGACCGTAGCCTCCGAGTGAGAATAAACCACGCTCTCTCTTCGGAGAGGCGTATTACCGCCGGTGTCCCTCAGGGAAGTGTACTTGGGCCTCTCCTGTTCTCGCTGTTTGTCAACGACACGCCCCGAGTTCCTGGAGTTAAATTGTCGCTGTTCGCGGACGACACTGCGGCTTTTGCCTCAGAGCCGAAGCAAGTTATGCGGCAATCAAGCTCCAGCGTCAACTCGACGCGTATGTCGAGTGGCCCGATGACGGGAGTGTTGCCGTTAACGCTTCCAAGAGCGCCGCGGTAATATTTTCGCGCAAACGCAAGCGGCCTCGGCCGCTTAAAGTAGGCCCCGTCGAGGTGCCCTGGACCAACAGCGTCAAGTACCTCTGGCTCCACGTGGATTCCCGACTCACCTGGCGAACCCATACTCAATACATCCGTCAACGCGCTTCGGCGCAACTCAGTAGACTCTGGCCCGTGCTATCTAATCCGGCAATGACCCCCCGGCTAGGTAAGCTCATAGTCAACTCGTACGTGTCGCCCGTGATTACCTATGCCTGTCCTGTTTGGGGATACCTGGCTCGTGGTCATAGAACAACGCTCCAGCGCGTACTCGACCGGGGACTGAAGCTTGCGTGCAAAGTCCCCCGGAGGTACTCTTCTCGTCTTTTGAGGAGAGGACTCGGTGTCCGCTCTCTTGATGACACCGTGAGACGCCTGGCGCGTAGATTCTATGTTAATTCCGACAGAGTGGCCCACAATTCCCTCATTGCCGGACTTGGTAAATACACCCCGCGACCAGGTGAGTCCTGGAAGCGACCTCGTTTGCTAGTCCCGGTGGTATAATCCACCAATCGCAGGTCGCTTCTGACCCCCCCCCCCATAAGTAGATAAAAAGTATATAATGAAATCAAACAGACCCAGTGGCAGGACGAAAGCGCGAGCGGAAGAGAAGGAGAGGGCTTCCAGCTCTTGAAGAGGAAACATCTCGCTCTTGACCAGCCAACTTTACCACACCACTAGCAACAGGACAGGACATCTTGAGACCAGCCTGCATTTCGCCGACTGCCTCACGGACTGGACCTGGGCAACTGCGTGGGAACCGGCTACCGGATTGACTCCTCAGGTGAGTGGACGTCGGCTCTCTCGCTTCCTTGCTAGCGCTGCCCCGAGAGATCCTTGGAAGGCCCCACCAGTGGTAACCGACCTTGGACACCTCCGAGGTAAAGAGTACGGTGGAAACCGAACATTGCACAAAGTTCGGTATCTAACGAAGCCGTACATTACCCCTCTGTTAGATCTCTGTTCCCTACCCACTTTTGAGAGGTGGCATGTCCACCTCTCAAACATCCGATCGCTCCTTGGGTACAGCTTGCGGTACCCAAGCACCTACCTCTACCCTTCGCCCTGATCGGCCCTTTTTAGGGCCGACAGCACCCAACCCGGCGGCAGACTGCGCCGGCGAGTTCATGGAGATGGACTCCCCGGCAAGTCCGCCGTCCGAACCAGGCCCTTCTCAGGACCACCCTGGTACTGTTATGCCCGGCGCCACTGACGGCGGCCCTGCCTGGAAAAAGGTGAAGAGCCGGAAACGGACCTTCTCCTCTTCCTCGGGCGGGCCGGAACCCAGTGGCGGCTCGGCTTCCACTACCAGGGCAGGTGCTCAGCCAACCCCTCAGTCTTCAGAACCATTCCGCATGCCACCCATAGTTCTTGACGCCCCCAAAGCGTGGCATGCTTTTGCAAAAACCATCAAACAGGCGGCAGCTTTCCCTATCGATATTTATCACCAGAGGAAGCTTCTCCGCATCAAAACTAGGACTCCCGACGAATTTCGGTTCGTTCAGAAAACCCTCATTGACTTAAACGTTCAATTCCACACCTTTGGTCTCCCTCAGGAGAAAGAAATCAAGGTAACCATCCGTGGCATCCCCCACGATGTAGCCCCGACTGACATTATCGAGGAGTTGGAGAGCCTTGGCTTCACTCCAACCTCCTGCATTCCACTTGTTGACCGGCAAAAGCGCAAAGTCAACGTCTTTTTCATCAAATTAAAGAAGGTAGGAGACTACCAACTCATCTACTCCCTCCGGGAGCTTTTGTGCCTCCGGATAGAAGTCTCCAGGTATAACACCCCCACCGGCCCTCCGCAGTGTTACAACTGCCAGAGGTACGGCCACGCCTCTTACAACTGCCACATGGCACCCCGTTGCGTACGCTGCGGCGAAGGTCATCCTAAGGGCGCTTGCACGAAGGACCCTAACGCCGACGCAAAATGCGCAAACTGCGAAAAGAACCATCCAGCCAACTGGAGAGGCTGCGAACACTACCAATCTGCCCTTGAGCGGAAGCAGGAGATGGACGAGATCCGGCACCGCAACGCGACCCGGCCTTAGCGCCAAATCAAAGTCCAGCAGACCGCCACTCCGGCGGCTGCCCCAGCCCGCCAACCGCCCGTCCAACCTCGTCGTCCCAGTGACGACCCTAACCCTGCTACTACTACGGAGCCTCCCTCCACCGCCAAGTCATTCGCGGCAGCCGCCGCATCTAAACCCGCATCCGCGCCTCAACGCGCGAAGGCTCCGATGCCCAAACAGAAGCCCCCAGCTGCTAAAGCTCCTTCTAAAAAACCCTCCACCGCTCAGCAACTACCATCGGTCCAACCACCTAAGCCCGAGGCAGCCCCAGAAACCTCGAAGCCAGCTCCCCAGCTAGTCCGCCGCCCCGCGGCCGTGAGCGAGCCCGATGAGGGCGTGCTAACGATCGCGGAATTGCAGGACTGGATGGAAGATCTCCTGCCCAAACTAGTTGCTGCGCGCGACTTGAAGTCTCTGGTCGTCACAATCATGACCTCCCTTACGTCCTTGTTGCTCGCCCGTAATGGCTAGGCCTCTCACACTCGTTGCTTGGAACGCAAATGGCGTAGCCGGGCGGCGAGCTGAGCTGGCCTACTTCGCGAGCGAGTATGAAGCGGACGTAGTCCTCCTCTCTGAAACCCACCTGCGTCCCCAACACCGATTTAACCTACCAGCTTACGCTACCTATCGTACGGACCGCCCAGTGCCACTCACCCGAGCCGCATCTGGCGGCACAACCATTCTCATCCACAGGCGATTATCTCACCGACCACTACCTACCCCCTGACTACCCACATTGAAGCGACTGCGGTCGCAATCAGCGTAGCGGGAACTGAGCTTCGGCTGGTCTCCGTCTACAACAAACCTGGCCTGGTCCCAAACCCCCAGGAGCTTGACGCGCTCCTTAACCATGATCTACCAACCATTGCAGTCGGAGACATGAACTGCAAGGACCCGTCTTGGAATAGTCGTTTGACTAATCAAAGCGGTCGTGCTCTCGCCCAATACGCCTCGACCAGGCCTGACGTCCTCGTCATCGGCCCGGCCGAACCGATATACATCCCCGCCAACCAGCCAGACGTTCTCGACATAGTTATTGTCAAGGACGCTGTCTGCCCCATCCTGGTCGAGGCCATCTCAGCCCTATCGTCCGACCACAACCCGCTGGTTGTGACGCTCCGACGAACAAGCGACTCCCCGCCTGCCCGTCCTCGTAAGAGAGTCAACTGGTGCTCTTACCACGACGAGCTGTACCGTAGGTTCCCATCAGCCCCCGAGGCCCCAGCGCCCTCTCGAAGAGAGCTGGACCGCCAAGTCACACATCTCCATGACACTCTTACCCGCTGCATGGATACCCACTCTTACACTGTCCCAGCACATCGTAGGAAGTCTCAACTCCCTGCCGAAGTCCAAGAAGCCATCAGCCAGCGGCGGCGCCTTCGCCGCTGCTGGCAAAACACTCGCGATCCCGCTGTCAAGCGGCAGTATCGCCGACAGTCTGATTACGTAAAGCAACTCCTGCTTGATGTCAATCAGCATAGCTGGGACAACTATCTTGAATCCCTGGAAGTCGACCACGCCTCCGTCTGGCAGGCTACTGGTCGCCTCCTTGGCGAAAAGAGGACCCGCCACCCCCTCGACTCCCCGACGGGTGCTGTTCATTCACCGGAGCGCAAGGCTGAGGTCTTCGCAAACTCCGTTGAGGAACAATTTACCCCTCACAGAGGCGTCTTCGATGCGGACCACATGGCTCGCGTCGAGGACTTCCTCGAAAACTATCTCGCCCAACCTTTGACGGATCCCCCACCCCCTTTGAAAAAGCCGATCTCGTCCATGCTATCGCACGGCTGAATCCTAAACGGACCTGCGGCCCGGGCAGAATAGGAGCGACCTAAAGAATGCCCCATCAGTTGTCACTGACCATATCCTGGACGTGTTCAACACATGTCTCCGCCTCAATTACTTCCCTCGCCTGTGGAAAACTGCAAGGGTAATCATGATCCACAAACCCGGGAAATCTCGCATGTTCCCTGAAAATTATCGCCCCATCTCACTACTGCCCGTGTTATCGAAGGTGTTTGAGCGCCTCCTGCACGCCCGTGTTGTACCGCTGCTTGATGGTTTCATCCGCAGCGAACAGTATGGGTTTCGCAGGGAGCATTCAACCACCCTACAACTAGTCCGCGTCGTTACCCAGTTCTCTGACGCTGCAAACAAAAAGCTGCACACCGCAGCCGTCCTCTTGGACGTTAGTAAGGCCTTCGACCGTGTCTGGCACGAAGGTCTGCTCTATAAACTGGCACACACGCCCCTTCCCGCATCTACTGTGAGACTGTTCTGGTCGTATCTCCGCGGCCGGACTTTTCACATTAGCGTAGATGGAGCGGTCCTTTCTGACCGCCCCATAGACGCTGGCGTTCCCCAAGGATCAGTCCTCGGCCCGGTTCTGTACCTCGTGTACACGAATGACCTGCCCGTATATCCCAACGTCACTCTTTCCCTTTTTGCTGACGATGCCATGTATCACTACAGCTCGCAGAACCCTGGTTTTGCTAGCACAGTGATACAACGCCAACTCGACCTTCTGCCTTCCTGGGTACGTAAGTGGCGCGTGGCGATCAACGCGGAGAAATCCGAAGCGATCTGCATCACGCGCAAGCGGACCGCATGCCAGCCCCTAACCCTATATGGGAACCCTATCGCTTGGAAGAAGTCGGTGAAGTACTTGGGAGTGTCTATCGACAGTCGACTAAGCTTCGCCGGCCACGTCCAAACCAAACTCCGACAAGCCCGTGGCGTCAGAGCCAAAATCTTTCCCCTTATCTCGCGCAGAAGCCCCCTCTCACTGCGCACTAAACTCACCCTTTATCTCCTGCTTATCAGAACAGTATTCACCCACGCAGCCCCAGCGTGGTGGCCCCTCTTATCTGCCACAACGAAGCGTAAGCTGGAACAGTTCCAAAACAGTTCCGTCCGTATCCTCTCCTGGTCCTGGTTTGTTTGTAACAGAGCTATCAGGACGGGCCTCCGTCTGCAAACGGTGGAAGAGTTTGTCTTCAGACTCTCTGTGGGCCTCTTCTTCCGGGCTGCAGACTCCCAATACCCCCACCTCCGTGACCTGGCCAGGGACGAAGGTCCCCCTTGCCACGTAGTCAAGAGACCCCGCACTCTGCTGGACGACCCCCCATAGTCTCCTACATAGGGCCCTTCTCCTGAGGGAGTCAACACCCTACCGCAAGTACCCTACCTCAAACAGAACACCTACCACACCATAGACATAGACATAGCGTTACATCTCACTCTGCCCTGAATGGTCTGCCCTGGTCGTTTGCGGCCTCGGCGGGGTTGTCTTATGTTAGTTGTGCAAGTGCCTTCTTTCATCAGGCGCCCGCCCTGGATACGCAACGGGCCTGTGCTGATCACCGCTATGAGGACAGTGGGGCCACGTCGGAGGCAGCAGCGCTGGCCAACCGGTCCTCATATGTACCGGGAGGTTTCTCCGCTGTGACTCGGACGCGTCACCGCTGGCTTCAGGGCCCAAACCCTACCAGACTTTGGCTAGGCTGAGCACCTCAATTGTGAGATCCTCTCCCCTACCCAACTGCAAAAGGAGCACACCATCCCACCCACTTGACCTTGTTTTCCCAAAAGTCCTTGAGAGAGCCCGACCTACTTGCAGTCATCGGAGGAGTCACTCCGGTCGCTGCTACCATGCAGGGGCCTTGAGCCCCGTCCCCTCATTAGCTTTGAGCTACGAGCTACAGTGGCAGGAGTCCTTTCTGAGACTCGGGACACTGCACTACTCGCGACCCCCAGTTGTGTGTCGGCGGTTTATATATCGGAGCGGCGGCGCTACAACACGCTCCCCCTAGCCTCATCAACTTGGTCCACGAGCTGTTCAATGGATGTCTCCGGCTTCATTACTTCCCCAGCCTGTGGAAGCGTGCGAAAATCATTATGATTCCCAAGCCTCGCAAGCTGCGTATTGACCCCTCAAACCATCGACCCATCTAACTGTTGCCAGTCATATCGAAGGTACTCGAGCGACTCCTGCACGGTCGTTACGCGCCTCTGCTGGATGGTTTCATTCGGCAGGAGCAGTTCGGCTTCCGCAGAGAGCACTCGACGACCCTTCAACTCGTCCGGGTGGTTACCCATTTGACGGACGCCTACAACAAGCATATGTCCTCCGTCGCTGTTTTTCTCGACGTGAGTAAGGCCTTCGATCGAGTCTGGCAAGAAGGCCTTCTCTACAAACTGGCCCACTCCCCCCTCCCTGCCTCATTCGTTCTTTTTTTCCGATCGTACTTGTGCGATCGCATCTTTAGGGTATGCGTCGATGGGTCGTACTCATCCGTCCGAACAGTCGCTGCAGGCGTACCTCAAGGATCTGTCCTTGGCCCCGTTCTGTACCTCGTGTACACGAACGACCTGCCTGTTCAGCCTGGAGTCACTCTCTCGCTCTATGCGGATGACGCTATATACCACGCCAGCTCAGCGAGTGTTGATTTCGCAGCTGGCCTGGTGCAGCGTCAGCTCGCCGTACTTCCGGACTGGCTAAGAAAGTGGAGGATGGCGATCAATGCGGAGAAATCCGAGGCGATCGCCTTTTCTCATAAATTAACTTCCCGCTGCCAGTCCCTCTCCCTTGAAGGGAGCCCAATCGAGTGGAAACGGACTGTAAAGTACTTGGGCGTCACTCTTGACCGACGCCTAAGCTTTACACCTCACGTCTCTCTGAGTCTCCAGCGCGCTAGAGGCGTCAGAGCCAAACTATTTCCCTTTCTCTCTCATCGGGGTTCAGTGTCTGTGCGCACTAAACTCACCATCTACTTGCTTTTTCTTAGGGCAATCCTGACTTACGCAGCCCCCGCTTTTTGGGTACTACTCAGCCCATCTGTTGTCGCCCGTTTGGAAGCTTTCGAATCCCGAACCCTCCGCTACATCTCCAACTCTCCCTGGTTTGTCAGAAATGATGCCATCAGGCGAGGGTTGAAGGTTCCTTCACTCACCGAATTCGTTCGGTCCCTAGCCCTCAAACTATTCACCCGAGCCTATGTCTCGACCCATCCCCACATCCGTCGACTAAGCACAGATGTCGGCCCACCACCTAGACGACACAAACGCCCCCGAGCATTGCTCGACGACCCCCCATAAGCAGTTACAGAACATCTGCCCAATTCCCCCGACCTTGAGTATTTTCACGCTCCTACTCCTTCCTTCCTTCTTTCTCTTGTCCGTGCTGGCGCTCGGCGACAGACTAGGGGGGTCTGCGCTTGCCCTAGGTGTGCTTAGTGCCACCTCTGGTGGACGCTGCCTCCTCCTACGCTCTCTCCCGTGCGCCGAAATTGCCGCTTGGCAGCCCTCGGCGACTTTTCCTGAGCGGCTAGGGGCGCCCTACCCGTTGTGGGAGGGTAATTCCTGCTACTCAAGCGAAACGTCTTCGAGGCCTCCCCCATTCTGCCGTCACGGGTCCTTTCGAGGTCCCAGGGTCCAAGAAAAACAATAACATCCTGTCCCTCCAAAATAAAATCGATGGAGGTTCCATTCCTTTGAAAGCGCGAGATCGCTAGCCAAGGTAACAAGCAGGCAACATGCAGTCATCAGGTATCACCCGGACACTGCGACCACCGGAGCACGACTAGCTGCTGCTCCGTTCAACTCTGGACTCTGGACTCGGCGGTTCATAGGAGTCTACCTAGAGCATTTGCCAGGGTAGGTTTTGTCTGTTTTTGCTCTGCAAATTTCTTATTTTTGTGTGGAAATACTGTTTATTCAACATTTTTACTATCATCATCGTCTTCAGCATCATCAACACTACAAGTATCATCATCAGTTCAGTGCAAATCAGTTTTATTTAACCTGTGCGGGAGTGTTTTTGTTTCCGTGTGCTGTGCGGTCTGTGTTGTGCTCTACTGCTGCCTGTGAATAGATCAGTGTCTGGTGATCCCTCAATCCTTGCCTAGCGTAGACGTTTCTTTTCGGCTTGTCCGAAATGGCGTCGAATACGCCCCCAAATCCTCTGCCGGCGCCTCTTTCAACGCCTCTTCCTCACGACAGTGAAATTAGTGATTGTGAAAGTGATAATAGTGCTGTGGAAATGTGCAGTGTTGGGTCGAGGGACGGACAGTTCTCGCTTTTGCAAGGCAAATCTGCCAAGCGCAAGCGAAAACTGGCCCTAAATCCGCCGCCCGCCTCAGCTGCACAGCAGCCTTCCGATCATGGTAACAGCGGCACAGCGTGAGTATTCAACAAACCAAACTGTGTCTTCCCCACGCATTCCTCCCATTGTAATTCCTGACAACAGGAATTATACACAATTGTTACGATCCTTACCCAAGCTCTCCCTTCGGTCAAGGTCGAAGCGAGGAGCCAAGGCGCCTCGCTAAAGCTGGCGACCGCCACGATCCCCGACTTCCGCTCTGTTCAGGCATTCCTGACAGGGCGCAACATTTCTTTTCATACTTTTCCCCTCCCGTCAGAGCTAGAAGTCAAGGTCGTTCTGTTGGGAATACCTTCCTTTACCGAGCCTGATGCCATCAGGCAGGAACTTGTTGCGCTCGGCTATGCGCCGACTGCGGTAAGCGTCCTGCATGTTGGCAAAGGTGATGACCGCAGACCTGTTAACAGCTTTCTGGTCAAACTTCTGAAAGTAGGCCCTTTCGAGGAGATTTATAGTATCCAGAATTTTCTGCACCTACGGGTGCAAGTCCGAACATTTGACCCGCGGCCCGGCCCCTCGCAGTGTTTTAAATGCCAGAGGTTCGGCCACAGCAGTCTTTTCTGCCATCAGCCCCCGCGTTGCGTGCGTTGTGCTGAACCTCATCGTGGATGTGATAAGCCACCGACGGGGTTCACAGCTATATGCTGCAACTGTAAAGGAGCCCACCCGGCTAATTGCCGAGGCTGCCCAAACCTTATCGCCGCCATGAAACCGCAGCGACCACCTGTGCGCCCTGGCGCGGAGGCTGGCCGTGTAGCTGGTCCTGGCCCTAACCGGCGAGTGGCATTCCCACCTCTCACTGGTTCATCTGCCAAGGTCCCGGCAGCAACTCCGGTTGCTTCCGGTGCCGCTGTCTCGCCTGCAGTCGTCGCTTCGGCGCCGCCTGCAGCGACCTCAACCCCGGCGCCTGCCGGAGCGCCCGCACCTTCCTACGCGGCCATGGCCGCTAAATCTGTCCCACCTCCAGCCCGTCAGGGCAAGTCTAAGCGCTCTCGTCGTCGCCGGAATTCCGCCGGCCGACCTACATCATCGCAGGTTCTACCTGTACCAACTCCGCGGGCTCGACCCGCCCCCAGTCATCAACCTCAACCTCCCAGTGAGCAGCCTAATACTCAGTTCGTCAGCCCAGCGCCATCTGCTACCCCTGTCGAGGCCAGCCAGGCTTGTTCTCCGGTGTCCCGGGAATCTTCTCGGCCATCGGCGGATCCCCTGACTGCCTGGGTAGACAATCTTGTTGCATCTATAAGGACTGCTCGCGACACTATCACAGTGCTTACCCTGGTCTTCCAGTCTCTAGCTACCCTCTTTCCCCTACATCCCCTGAATGGCTAATAGCCTGAGGATCGTTGCGTGGAACGCCTTCGGGCTACTCCCCAGACGATCTGAACTGATGACTTTCGTGACGGAGTATGATGTTGATATCATACTTCTTTCCGAGACTCATCTGGCTCATTACCATTCGTTTTCCCTTCCTGCCTATGCCTGTTATCGTCAGGATCGTCCCCTACGGCCTCGCTGTCCCCCCTCGGGGGGCACAGCTGTCTTAGTCCACAGGCGGATATCCCACAGGCTTTTGCCTCCTCTAGATACATCTATTATTGAAGGCTGCGCGGTGGCGGTGGACGCCGGCGGATCGGAGTTGCACGTTGTTTCTGCGTACCTCCGGCCTGGCCGGCGAACTCCGCCACTGCCCGAGGAATGGGACGCCCTCCTCGACCACCCCCTCTCAACCATTATAGCCGGCGACTTAAACGCCAAACACCCATCATGGAACAGCCGCGTTGTCAACGCCTATGGAAATTCTCTGTTCCGGTTCGTCTCTGGCGACCCGGAACTTAATGTCATCGGCCCTGAAGACCCTACCTACTACCCCTATAACGGCCATCGGCCGGACGTTCTTGACATAGTAGTTGTCAAGAACGTTGCCCGCAACATCGAGGTCTCGTCTGTGTCGGATCTTTCGTCCGATCACAATCCCCTTGTTATAACTGTTCGAGAGCTGTCGGCGTCACCCCGACTTCCCGCTCAGATTGTTAGGAGAGTCAACTGGCGATCCTATCATGATGAGCTCTCTCGTAGGTTACCATCTCTCCCGGCGGACCCTATCGTCACTCGTGACGATTTGGACCTCCACGCCACAAATCTTCAGGAATTGGTCCAAGGTGTCATGGATCGACACACCTACGCACTCGAGGTGAATCATCGCAAATCGGCCTTACCTGCGGATGTACTCCACGCCATCTGGCTACGGCGCAAGCTCCGCCGCAGATGGCAAAGAACCCGTGACCCAGTCGTAAAGCGAAGATTTCAACAACAGTCCCTTTACGTCCAGCAGCTACTGCGGGACGTAAACTCTGCTCTGATCGATGGGACTCATATCTTGAGTCTCTTGAAGTCGACCACGCCTCCGTCTGGAGAGCGGCGAGTAGACTGACCCGCGAGAAGAGAACTCGCAACCCGCTGGAAACCCCGAACGGGATTGTGTCTTCATCAGAAGGCAAGGCTGAGGTCTTCGCCAACTGCATGGAGTCGCAATTTACCCTTCATCGAGGCGTTTCGGACCCTGCCCACTCGGCAGAAGTCTGGGACTTCCTATCTGGTTATTTTTCTCGCCCTCCCGCTGGCCCAGACCCTCCCGTTCGACAGAGACGAACTCGTTTCGTCTGTCTGCCGACTAAATCGCCGTCGCGCCCCCGGTCCTGATCGGATCGGGGCCGCTGCATTACAATATCTCCCGGCCTCAGGCGTTGACCTCGTGCTCGAGCTGTTCAACTCTTCTCTCCGGCTACAGTACTTTCCCCGCCTGTGGAAAACTGCCAACATCGTTATGATACCAAAACCCCGCAAGCCGCGCATGCTTCCTGAAATCTATCGGCCAATATCTCTCCTGCCAGTTATCTCGAAGGTGTTCGAGCGGCTCCTGCTGGCCCGCATCTCGCCGTTGTTGGATAATTTTATCCGCAACGAACAGTTCGGGTTTCGCAGAGAGCACTCGACCACGCTTCAACTAGTTCGCGTGGTAACGCAACTCTCTGACGCCACCAACAGGCGAGCGGCTACGGCCGCCGCACTGCTGGACGTGAGCAAGGCCTTCGATAAAGTCTGGCACGAAGGTCTTCTCTTCAAACTCGCTAACTCCCCCATACCACCGTCCATAGTGTTTTTCCTCCGGTCGTATCTCTGCGCCCGAACCTTCAGGGTGAGCGTCGACGGAACCTGCTCTGCAGTTCCTCCCGTCGCCGCAGGCGTACCTCAGGGATCTGTCCTCGGCCCCGTTCTGTACCTTGTGTACACGAACGACCTGCCTGTCTTACCCGGTGTCACGTTGTCTTTGTTCGCTGACGATGCAATGTATCATTACAGCTCTGTGTCCCCGCGTTTTGCGAGTACACAGCTGCAGCGTCAGTTGGACCAGCTTCCGGACTGGCTACGGAAATGGCGGATGATGATCAATACGGAGAAATCCGAAGCGATCTGTTTCACTCGTAAGTCCAACTCCCGATGCCAGCCCCTCTCCCTGGAAGGGAGGCCTATCGCCTACAAAGAGTCGGTGAAGTATCTAGGCGTTCGGCTTGACCGGCGTCTTTGCTTCAACGCCCACGTGACAGAAACCCTCTCCAAGGCTCGCGGCGTCCGAGCCAAATTTTACCCATACCTCTCGTGCCGCAGCCCCCTGGCGCTGCGCACGAAAGTTACCCTCTATCTGTTGTTTCCCCGGTCTGTATTGACCTATGCGGCACCTGTTTGGTGGTCACTTGTCTCCGCCACCAACAGGAGTAGGCTGGAAAGTTTCCAATCCAGAACCCTCCGTTCCTTGTCGGGATCTCCTTGGTTTGTTAGAAACAGTGTCATTCGAGGAGGTCTACGAGTTCCTACTCTCTCTGCCTTTGTCTGGTCATTAGCTGCGACTCTCTTTGCCGCAGCTGAGACCTCTTCCTTCCCTTACCTCAGAACCATCAGCACCACGCAACCACCTCCCCCTGTCCGGGTCAAACGCCCTCGGGCGATTGTCGATGACCCGCCATAAATTTAAGTAAACTACTTAAATCTAATTTTGCATATTCACTATCTGCCCTTGCCCCAGAATTTACCTGCAAAGCTGTTTCCTTCCTCCCTTCCTAGTATACCGACCGCGCTGAATGCCGCTGCTACGCGCTATCACTGGCACGGAGGCTCTCCGCCTCGCGGGGAGCGACCGACGCCTCACGACGTCTACATGCGGGACTGGGAATGGGTGACATCTGTCACCTGAACCCGTTCATGCGGCAGTGCCCACTGATGCTCAAAATTTGAAAATAAATAAAAATTAAAAACCTTTCTCCACCGCCTTCTCAGTTAACTGGTTGGCGGTTGTCCATTCCTGTTTTTAGGCACCAGCCGAATGAACCAGAACTACGTCTATCTTCAGGCAGCCATTGGGCTCGACCCAGATGCTGCAGTCATGCACCGGGTGCAAAGACGCCCCGCTACTACAATGCTACATGCTACGAGGCACGTCCAGAAAGTAAGAATACAACACTTGTTAAAAATCGGAAAATGAATATATTTTAATGAAATTTACAGGGTATGTGCCAAAATATGTTATCATTTCTCCACATAATCGCCGTTAAGGTCAATGCACTTTTGAAGCCTGGGCACCAGCTTTTGTATACCCTCGTCGTATACCTTCCGCTCTACCTCCTTAAGCCACTTTTTCACAGTCTCCATGACCTCCTCATCGTCCGAAAATCGCTGTCCACCTAAGAACTCCTTCAATTTGGTGAGAAGATGGTAATCCGAGGGTGTCAGGTCCGGGGAGTAGGGTGGGTGAGTCACAATGTCCCATCCAAACGACACGAGCAGGTCCTGAGTGAGCCGGGCGGTATGGGGTCTGGCGTTGTCATGAAGGAGTGACACACCACGAGTCAGCATTCCCCTCCTTTTGTCTTTGATTTTTTTGTTTCAACTTCTTTAGGGTCTCACAATATGCAGTAGCATTGATGGTGGTCCCTTTGGGCATGAAATCGACTAACAAGATCCCGTTCCGGTCCCAAAAGACGGATGCCATGATTTTCCTCTGTGAAGACTGAACTTTGAATTTTTTGGATGTTGGCGAATGGGTATGGCGCCACTGCAGAGAGTGTCTTTTTTACTCAGGAGTATAGTGACACACCCACGTTTCGTCCCCAGTCACAATTGAGTCGAGAAAGGATTCACCCTCAGTACGTGGAGCAAACGGGGGATGAACTGGTTGACGTGTTAAGCTGCTGCGACAACATTTCGTAACGGACTGAGGCGCTCGATGTCTCATTTTGACCGATAAGAACCCGTCTACACGTCACGGGTGCCAACTTTGAAAAAACAATTTTCGTATGTCCTACACAGCCCTTGTATTCTTACTTTCTGGACATGCCTCGTACATGCTACATCGGCGGTTCATAGCGACAGTCGGGAGATGAAGAGTTATCGGTTGTGAATGGCAAACGCGCCAAACGCAAGCGAAAGCTCGCCGCCAGTCAGTCTCCCGCCTCACCAAACCAGGTCGCTGATTCAGGTAACAGCGGCCGGCAATCTGTCAATCTTGCTTCTTCCTCCACTAAGGAGTCTACCTTGTGAGTCTACCTAGAGCTGTTGCCAGGGTAGGCTGCGTCACTTTTTATGGCAATTTTTGCTTGTGAATTTCGCCGTTATTTATACATCTATCAAAGTGATTTCTTCACCATATCATCATCTGTGTTCATCATCATCATTGTGTTATAAATTACCAGTGTATTGTGTCGTGCGCGTGTGTTTTTGTGACTCGTGTGCAGTGCGCGTCTGGTGTTCGTGTTCTTTCTCTGTCAGTGTAGTGATTCAGTGCTGGTGAAAGTCACTCTTTCCTAGCCCTTTTTTGAGTCTTCGACGTTCATTTCGGCTCATCCCGAGATGGCGTCGAACGCAACTCCCGTTCCTTTGCCGGCACCGCTGGTAACCTTAATGGAAACCTGCGGTACTGGTCCTCATTCTACCCCGCTGCCGTCCCATACAATTAGTGATAGTGAAAGTGAAAGTGATTGTGCGTCGATGTGTAGTGTGGGGACGGGGGACGGTGAATTTTCGCTTGTGGAGGGCAAGTTTGCCAAACGCAAGCGAAAATTCGTCGCCAGCCCGCCACCGGCCGCTGCTACGCATCGGGTATCTAGTCCCGGTAACAGCGCCAGCCAACCTACTCAGCAACACTCCAAATCTGTCCCCAAACCTAAAATTCCGCCGATTGTTATTCCCGACAATCGTAACTACAGGGAAATTCTCCGTTCCCTGCAGAATCTGCTTCCTTCGGCCAAACTCGAGGCCAGGTGCCAAGGCTCCTCGCTTGGAATTGCGGCCACAACAGTCCCGGACTTCCGATCGGTCCAACAGTTTCTTACCGATCAGAAGATCTCCTTCCATACTTTCGCGCTTCCTTCCGAGCGCGAAATTAAAGTTGTTCTTTCCGGACTTCCTTCCTGGACCGCCCCCGATACCATCAGGCAGGAGCTTGTCGCTTTAGGCTATTCGCCGACGGCGGTAAGTGTACTGCATGCTGGCAAGGGGGAAGATCGCCGTCCTGTGAATAGTTTCCTAGTGAAACTACTCAAAGTAGGCCAGTTCGAGGAGGTCTATGGCCTCCACAACTTCCTGCACCTTCGGGTGCAAGTTCGTACTTTTGACCCGCGGCCAGGCCCCTCGCAGTGTTTTAACTGTCAGAGGTTTGGCCACTCCAGCTTATTCTGTAATCACCCTCCGCGTTGCGTGCGATGTACTGAACCTCATCGTGGGTGTGATAAGCCCAAGACGGGGTTCACGGCCATTTGCTGCAACTGCGGCGGGGACCATCCGGCAGGTTATAGAGGATGTAGGGACTTTATATCAGCCATGAAGCTGCAGCGGACTCCTGCTCGCCCTGGCGCGCAGGCAGGCCGTGTTGCAGGTCCCCTCCCTAACCGCAGACAGGCCTTCCCACCTCTCTCCGGAGCATCATCTCAGGCCCCGGCAGCAGTTCCGGCTGCTCCCAGGGCCCCAGTTCCGCCTGCAGTCGACGTTTCGGCGCCGCCTGCAGTCCCTTCTGTCCCGGCGCCTGCCGGAGAGCCCGGTCCTTCATACGTGTCTGTGGCCGCTACATCAGTCCCGCCTTCCGCTCCTCGGAGCTCCAAACCGAAGCGCACTCGTCGCCGTCAGCGACAAGTTCCACAGGCCTTGCCTGTAAAACCTCAGCGGGCCCCGCCCGCCCCCAGCCATCAACCTAAGCTCCCAACTGAGCAGACCCCACGTCCGTCCCCGAGCCCTGCGCCATCTGCAACACCGGTCGAGGCCAGCCAGGTCCGTCTTCCAGAATCTCGGGAATCTTCCCGGGCCCCGGTGGACCCCCTGACTGCCTGGGCTGAAACTTTGGTAAACAACATCAGGTCTGCTCCAGATACAACCACGGTTCTCGCCCTGGTGTTTCAATCACTGTCTACCCTCTTTCCTCTTCTTCCTTTGAATGGCTAGGAGTCTTAGGATTGTTGCGTGGAATGCCCATGGGGTAGTCCCTCGACGATCTGAACTGATGACTTTCGTAACGGAGTACGACGCTGATGTCGTCCTCCTTTGCGAGACTCATCTGTCTCGCTACCATACCTTCAACCTGCCATCTTACATCTGTTTTCGCCAGGATCGTCCCCAACGGCCTGGCTGTCGCCCCTCGGGGGGGACAGCCGTCTTAGTCCACAGGCGGATATCCCACAGGCCACTACCCCCTTTAGATACATCTCTTGTAGAAGGTTGTGCGGTGGCGATAGACGCTGGCGGATCGGAGTTGCGCGTTGTTGCGGCGTATCTCCGGCCCGGCCTGCGGCTACCTCCACCGCCCAAGGAGTGGGACGCTCTCCTCGATCATCCCCTACCAACCATTGTAGCCGGCGACTTAAATGCCAAGCATCCCTCCTGGACAACAGCAGAGTAGCCAACGCCTACGGAAAATCTCTGTATCGGTTCGTCTCCGACGACCCGGTACTTCAAGTCATCGACCCAGAAGACCCTACTCACTTCCCCTTTTCCGGTCATCGACCGGACGTCCTTGACATTGTCGTAGCCAAGGACGTGACCCATCACATCCAGGTCTCGTCAGTGTCGGATCTCTCATCCGATCACAATCCCCTTTTTATAACTGCCCGTGAGCTGTCGGCCTCACCCCGACTTCCCGCTCAGATTGTTAGGAGAGTCAACTGGCGCTCCTACCATGATGAGCTCTCACGGCGGTTACCATCACTCCCCGCGGACCCGATCGTCACTTGTGACGATTTGGATCTCCGAGCCACTCATCTTCAGGGGTTGGTCCAAGGTGTCATGGATCGACACACATATACTCTCGAGGTGAATCATCGTAAATCGGCCTTACCTGCGGAAGTACTCCACGCCATCTGGCTACGGCGCAATCTTCGCCGCAGATGGCAAAGAACCCGTGATCCTGGCGTCAAAAGGCGCTTTCAGGCCCAGTCTCTTTACGTCCAGCAGCTACTGCGGGACGTAAACTCTGATCGATGGGACTCATACCTTGAGTCTCTTGAAGTCGACCACGCCTCCGTCTGGAGAGCGGCGAGTAGACTGACCCGCGAGAAGAGAACTCGCAACCCACTTGAAACTCCGAACGGGGTTGTATCTTCATCGGAAGGCAAGGCCGAGGTCTTCGCCGACTGCATGGAGGTGCAATTTACTGTTCACCAAGGCGTCTCGGACCCTGCCCACTCGGCAGAAGTCCGTGACTTCCTATCTGGACATTTTTCACGCCCTCCCGAAATCCCAGCCCTCCCGTTCGACAGGGATGAACTAGTTTCATCTATCTGCCGACTAAATCGCAGTCGCGCCCCCGGTCCTGACCGGATCGGGGCCGCTGCTCTACAAAATCTCCCGGCCTCAGGCGTTGACCTCGTTCTTGAACTGTTTAACTCCTGTCTCCGGCTACAGTACTTTCCCCGCCTGTGGAAATCAGCCAACATCGTAATGATTCCGAAGCCTCGCAAGCCGCGCATGCTTCCTGAAAGCTCTCGTCCAATCTCTCTCTTGCCAGTCATCTCGAAGGTGTTCGAGCGTCTCCTGCTGGCTCGCATCTCGCCGCTGCTAGATGGTTTCATCCGCAGCGAACAGTTCGGGTTTCGCAGAGAGCACTCGACCACGCTTCAATTGGTCTGCGTTGTTACGCACTTGTCAGACGCCACCAACATGCGAGCGGCTACGGCCGCCGTACTGTTGGACGTGAGCAAGGCCTTCGACAAAGTCTGGCACGAAGGTCTTCTCTTCAAACTTGCCAATTCCCCTCTACCATCGACCATAGTGTTTTTCCTCCGGTCGTATCTCAGCGACCGAACCTTCAGGGTGAGCGTCGACGGGTCCTGTTCTACAGTTCGATCCGTCGCCGCCGGCGTACCTCAGGGATCTGTCCTCGGCCCCGTTCTGTACCTTGTGTTCACGAACGACCTGCCTGTCTTGCCCGGAGTCACGTTGTCTTTGTTCGCTGACGATGCTATGTATCACTGCAGCTCCCTGTCCCCGCGATTTGCGAGTACAAAGCTGCAGCGTCAGTTGAACCAGCTTCCGGACTGGCTACCGAAATGGCGGGTGACGATCAACACGGAGAAATCCGAGGCGATCTGCTTCACCCGTAAGTCCATCTCCCGATGCCAGCCCCTCTCCCTAGCAGGGAGACCCATCGCCTACAAAGAATCGGTGAAGTATTTAGGCGTTCGGCTAGATCGTCGCCTTTGCTTCAACGCCCACGTAACGGAAACCCTTGCCAAGGCTCGCGGCGTCCGAGCCAAATTATCTCCTTTCCTCTCGTGTCGCAGCCGCCTGGCCATGCGCACGAAACTTACCATCTATCTACTATTTCTCAGGTCTGTATTGACCTATGCGGCACCCGCCTGGTGGTCTCTTTTATCCACCACCAACAGATGTAGGCTGGAAGCTTTCCAGTCCCGAACACTCCGATCCTTAACGGGGTCCCCTTGGTTTGTAAGGAACGACGTGATTCGAAGGGGTCTCCGTGTTCCTACCTTGACTTCCTTTGTCCGGTCGCTGGCTCTAACTCTCTTTGCTAAAGCCTCGACCTCCACCTTCCCGTACCTACGAACCATCAGTGCATCAGAACCACCACCGCCCATTCGGGTCAAGCGCCCTCGGGCGCTTCTTGATGACCCGCCATAACGCCATCCTCTTTAAATTAAACAAAAACAAGTAATCATCAGTCCTAGACCAGAGTATTTCACCAAACTGTCCTTCTCTCCTTCCTGTCCACCTCCTAGCACGCTGAGCCGGCTGCTTGTCGCTGTCATCAATCACTGGCACGGAGGCTCTCCGCCTCGCGGGGAGCGACCGACGCCCTCAGGGCGTCTGCTGACTGGACTTGAAACGGGCAACATCTGTTGCTCGAATCGGTACCAGCGGCAGTGCATTAAACAAATAAAAGTTATACTCCCCCGCCTTCTCAGTTAACTGGTTGGCGGTTTCCTTTTCCAGTCTTAGGTAACCAGTCGACATGTACCAGCACTATGTTTACTTCTGGCAGCCATTGGACACGATCCAGATGCTGCAATCAAGCCACGGGTGCAAAGACACCCCGCATCCATAATGCAATGCAATGCAAAGTCTACCTTGAGCTGTTGCCCGGGTAGGCTGTGTCAGTTTGTATGGCATTTTTGCAAGGTGATTTAACCGTTGTTTGTATATATTTCAAAGTGATTTCTTCACCTTATGAAGAAATAGTGTCTAGGTTGTGCTACAACTATTTATATTTGTGAAGTATTCTTTAATTTGTGTGTTATTACAAGTATTCTACAGTGCAGTGTAGTGCGCGGCCGTTTTTGTGTTCGTGTGCTGTGCGGCTTCTGGTGAGTACGTGCGTCAGTGCCTGTTAGTTAGAATACTCAGTGCTGGTGAGTTCTCTCTCCCTTAAACACCTTTGACGTCCATTTCGGGCTTCCGAAATGGCGTCAAATCAACCTGATATTCCTTTGCCGGAGCCGTTAAGCTCTCTCTTCGGCGCTTGCGGTTCTGCTCCTCTGAATACTCCTCTCCCCCATGAAACCAATTGTAAAAGTGGCAGTGACAGTGAGTTATCCGACGTCCATATGGGGAGTGTTGGGTCGGGAGATGAAGAGTTTTCGGTTGTGAATGGCAAACGCGCCAAACGCAAGCGACAGCTCGCCGCCAGTCAGTCTCCCGCCTCACCAAACCAGGTCGCTGATTCAGGTAACAGCGGCCGGCAGTCTGTTAATCTTCCTTCCTCTAGTTCTAAGCCTGACCCTTCTACCACTAAGTTTCCTCGTATTATCATCCCTGATAATAGGAATTACACTCAGCTTTTGGCTAACCTCCGTTCTGCCCTTCCTTCGACGTTCGTGGAAGCGAAATGCTCCGGCAAATCGCTGAAGCTGGGCGTCAAATCCATTGTAGACTTCCGCGCTGTTCAGCACTTTCTGTCAGCGCGGAACATTTCATTCCATACCTTCGCTCTCCCTGAGGAGCGTGAGGTGAAAATTGTCATTCAGGGCATTCCCTACCATACCTCCTCCGATGCTATCGTGCAGGAATTGACGTCTCTTGGCTATACGCCAACAGCTGTGTCAGTTTTGCATGCCGGCAAAGGGGACTCCAAGGATCCCGTGAATTCTTTCCTTGTAAAATTGCTAAAAACTGGAAATTTTGAGGAGGTCTATGGCCTTCAAACACTCCTTTACCTACGGGTGACTATTAGATCATTTGACCCGCGCCCAGGCCCTGCTCAGTGTTTCAACTGCCAGGGCTTCGGGCACTCTTCCCTATTCTGCCATGCGCCCCCACGTTGCGTGCGGTGCGGCGACCCTCACCGTGGCTGTGATAAGCCTCGTGTGCCGGGTTTTGTCCCGTACTGCTGCAACTGCAAGGGCGCCCATCCGGCTAGTTACCGGGGTTGTATTCATTATATCGAAGCTGAAAGACAGCAGCGATCTGCGCGCCCTGGTGCGCAGCGTCGTGTAGCTGGCCCGGCCCCTAATCGGCGAGAGGCCTTCCCCCCTCTCACCGGTGCATTTGTTAAGGCCCCGGCAGCGACTGCTGTCGCTCCCGCGGTCTCAGTCCCGTCTGCAGGCGTCGCTCCGGCGGCGCCTGTGACGGCTCCACTACCGGCGCCTGCCGGAGCGCCCGGCCCTTCCTATGCAGCTGTCGCTGCTAAGCCATCATCGCAAACCACTTCCGCCCGCAAGGGTACCAAAAAGCGCTCGCGTCGCCGGACTGCCGGCCGACGACATCAGCAGGCTCGACCTGCCCAACCTCAGCGGGACTCTCCCGCCCCTGTCATCTCCCACCCTTCGCGTGAGCAGACCATAGTCCAGTCCGCTAACCCAGCGCCATCTGTAGTCCTGGCCGAAGTTCCTCAGGAACGTCCGCGCGGGTCCCGGGAATTTTCTCGGGCTCCAGCGGACCCCCTGACGGCTTGGGCCACTCAACTTGTAGAAAGCATCAGGTCTGCTCCTGATACTTGGACTGTGCTAATGTTAGTCTTCCAATCCCTCTCTGCTCTCTTCCCTCTCCTCCCCCTCAATGGCTAGATCCCTGCGGATCGTCGCTTGGAACGCCGATGGCGTTTCCTCTCGCCAATATGAGCTGGCGGATTTCGTCGTGGAGTACGACGCTGCTGTCGTGCTTCTCTCCGAAACCCATCTAGCTCCCTACCATCGATTCTCACTTCCTGCTTACACTTGTTATCGTCAGGATCGTCCCCTACAGCCGCGCCAACCCCCGAAAGGGGGTACGGCGATTCTGGTCCACAGGCGGATATCCCATAGGCCACTACCCCCTCACTACTCGACTCATCGAAGGTTGTGCGGTGGCAGTGGACGCAGGCGACTCGGAGTTGCGCATTGTTTCCGCGTATCTCCGGCCTGGCCTGAGCCCGCCGCCCCCGCCTGAGGAGTGGAACGCTCTCCTCGACCACCCAATCTCGACAATTGCAGCCGGCGACTTCAACGCCAAACATCCTTCTTGGAACAGTAGGGCTACCAACGCCTACGGCAACTCACTCCGCCGGTTCGTCCTAGACGACCCGGATACGCACGTCATCGGCCCTGATGATCCTACCCACTTCCACTATGCCGGTCAACGACCGGACGTTCTTGATGTAGTTGTAGTCAGGAACGTGGCCCATAACATCCAGGTCTCGTCAGTGTCAGACCTCTCGTCTGATCACAATCCCCTACTAATAACTGTTGGAGATGTGTCGGCTTCACCCCGACTTCCCGCTGGTCCTGCTAGGAGGGTCAACTGGCGCTCCTATCACGACGAGCTATCTCGAAGGTTACCATCTGTCCCAGCGGACCAGATCGCCACTCGTGACGATCTGGATCTCCGTGCCACTCATCTCCAGGAGTTGGTCCAAGGTGTCATGGATCGACACACATACAACGTAGAGGTGAATCGCAAATCGGCCCTTCAACCGGAAGTTATCCACGCCATCTGGCTTCGGCGCAAGCTCCGCCGCAGATGGCAACGAACCCGAGATCCCGCCGTCAAACGACTGTTTCAGGCCCAGTCTCTTTACGTCCAGCAACTTCTGCGGGACGTAAACTCTGATCAGTGGGACTCATACCTTGAGTCCCTTGAAGTCGACCAAGCCTCCGTCTGGAGAGCGACGAGTCGCCTTACTCGCGAGAAGCGTACTCGCAACCCGTTGAATACCCCGAACGGCATTGTTTCTTCATCGGAAGGCAAGGCTGAGGTCTTCGCCGACTGCATGGAGACTCAATTCACCGTACATCGAGGCGTCTCGGACCCTGCCTACTCGGTAGTGGTTCGAGACTTCCTATCTGGTTATTTTTCCCGCCCTCCACCTGACCCTCCCGCTCTCTTCGACAGGGACGAACTCGTTTCGTCTATCTGTCGACTGAACCGACGTCGCGCCCCTGGTCCTGATCGGATCGGGGCCGCAGCTTTGCAACATCTCCCGGCCTCGGGCGTTGAATTGGTCCTGGATCTGTTCAACTCCAGTCTCCGGCTGCAATACTTCCTCCGCCTGTGGAAAACTGCCAACATCTGTATGATACCCAAGCCCGGCAAGCCTAGAATGCTTGCAGGCAGCTATCGTCCCATATCGTTATTGCCAGTACTCTCAAAGGTGTTTGAGCGTCTCCTACTCGCCCGCATCTGGCCGCTGCTGGATACTTTTATTCGGAGCGAACAGTTCGGGTTCCGTAGAGAGCACTCGACAACTTTACAACTCGTCCGAGTTGTCACAGCACTGTCCGACGCCGCCAACAAGAAAGAGTCTACAGGCGCTGTCTTGTTGGACGTGAGTAAGGCCTTCGACAAAGTCTGGCACGAAGGCCTTCTCTTCAAACTCGCTCACTCCCCCATCCCACCGTCCATTGTGCATTTCTTGCGGTCATACCTCAGTGATCGTACCTTCAGGGTTAGCGTCGAAGGGTCCTGTTCATCAGTTCGACCCGTCGCCGCTGGCGTTCCGCAGGGATCTGTCCTCGGCCCCGTTCTGTACCTAGTGTACACGAACGACCTGCCTGTTATTCCTGGAGTCACGTTATCTCTATTCGCTGACGACGCAATGTATTACTGCAGCTCCCTGTCCCCGCGAATAGCGTGTTCAAAGCTGCAGCGTCAGTTGAATCTGCTTCCGGCCTGGCTACGGAAGTGGCGGGTGATGATCAACGCGGAGAAATCCGAGGCGATCTGCTTCACCAGTAAGTCCACTTCCCGGTGCCAGCCCCTCTCCCTCGAAGGGAGGCCTATCGCCTGGCATAAGTCGGTGAAGTATTTGGGCGTTCGGCTAGACCAGCGCCTTAGCTTCAACGGCCACGTGACTGATACCCTCAACAAAGCTCGAGGCGTCCGAGCCAAAATATTTCCCATGCTCTCGTGCCACAACCGCCTGGCTTTGCGCACTAAAGTTACCATCTATCTTTTGTTTCTCCGGTCAGTAATGACCTATGCTGCTCCCGCTTGGCGCTGTTACTGATGCCACAGACACGACGGTTCCCTGCCTCGCGGGGAACGACCGGCGCTAGAAGGCGCCTGCATGCCGGGCCGGGCGCGTGCGGCACCTGCCGTTCGCCCCGCGACCGGCGGCAGTGTTACCATGACCCGGAACCTCTATAAATATAAAATTGAAAAAATTTCCGCCGCCTTCTCAGTTAACTGGTTGGCGTGCCCCTCCCGAAAAAATTAGGAAACCTTACTTTTGAAAGTCCAGCACTGTTTTCTTCTGACAGCCATCGGGCACGTCCCGGAAGCTGTAATAAGCCATGGGTGCAAAGACGCCCCAATACTCAATGCAAATGCAAATGCAGTCTCTTACCATAACAGCCCTGCGATTCGAAGAGTCAACATCTCTTGGGAGCTCTCTCTTCATGGGAAGTTTACTATTCAAGTGCGTTTCACAGTGTCCGGTCTAACTCTCTTTCTCCGATCAATGCAATAACAGGTCAGTTCAGTGCTCAGTTTTCATCTACTCAGGAAATAATGCAGTGTAGTGTGTTCAGTGCAGTGTTGTGTTTCTTGTGCCGTGTAGTGTTTCGTGTTTGTTCCGCTGCTGCCTGGAGCTTGTAGAGAAGTGAGCTACTTTTGTATTTTGCTTATCCGCGTGGTTGGTAGTCAGTCCGCTACCCGTACCGCCTAAGGCGTAGGCTCGCCTCGCCGATGGCTGCCCGACACCCACCTTCCGTCGGCCCTTCTAAGGACCTCTCAGTCCCTGCCAGCGCTCTCGCGCAACCTCTCCCGGATGGCCCTTCTCAGGACCACCCGACACCTACCTCTTCGCGGGAAACTCACTACGCGGATTCGGCCATGGAGACCGATGGTGCATGGCAATCTGTTAGCCGGAAACGGCGCGTCAGTGCCACCTCCACCGACTCTGGTCGAACTTCGCGTCGTGGCTCAACCGCGGGGCAATCCACCTTGGCCTCCCAGCAACAACCTGACCAGCCCCGGCGTATCCCGCCTCTGATTTTCGCCCGGCCCTCGGATTGGGCGAACTTCATGCGGCGCTTACACCGGTGCACTCCCTCTGGCACCTTGACTGCTTCGGCCCAAGGTGACAGTTCCATTCGCCTCAACCCCACGACCGTGGAGAGCTTCCGTATTGCTCAGAAGTTCCTCACGGACGCGGGTATCCCATACCACACCTTTGCCTTGCCGGAGGAGAAGGAATTAAAGGTGCAAATTACCGGTATCCCTGCGGATACCACGCCTGAGTTCATTTATAATGAACTTGTTAGTCTAGGCTTTCGAGTCAACAGTGTAACGCCTCTCTTCTCCCCCGGCAAGAAAATAGTGCGCAATGCGTTCCTAGTTAAGATCCGAAAGGTAGGTGATTACCAGGCCATTTATGAAATTAACATATTGTTTTACTTGAAGGTTAGGGTAGAAGCCTTCGAAGCCCAAGCCGGACCGAAGCAGTGTTACAACTACCAGCGGTACGGCCACTCATCGGCTTTCTGCCACCATCCCACCCGCTGTTTGCGCTGTGGCGACAGCCATCGCAAGGACACTTGTCCTCTCGATCGTGCTGCCGCCACTTGCGCCAACTGCGGGGACCCTCACCCGGCATCATCAAAGTCGTGCAGGTTCTATGCTGCGGCTTTGAAGAAGATTTCAAAGTTTTCGCAGCAGCACGTTCCTGCGCCTCCAGCTAGGCCCCCAGCGTCAAGGCCTGCCGCCTCGGCGGCACCTACCCCTGCTGCGGCACCGGCACTTACGCCTGCCCCAGCTCGTCCGGCGTCTACCGGGGCGCCCAGCTATGCGGCTGCAGCTGCTTCTCAGCCTGCCGCACAGCCCGCGGCCCAGCAGCCAAACCCTGCTGCGCCGTCCAAGAAAAAGACGAAATCATCGCCCCCCGTCTCCTCGCAGCAAACGCCCGCTGCACCTCAGCCACCATCTACTCCAGATGTCCAATATCCAAGGCAGCCGAAACAAAAGGCCCCCGCCCAGAATGGCATCATGTTTAAACACCCGGCGCCCAAGCCTCAGGCGGCTCCGGCGTCTGCCGCGTCCTCGGACGTGACTTTCGCCGACCGCGTGCGCGCTTGGATCAACGCCTTGATCCCACAAATTCTTGCTGCCAAGGATGTCCAGTCCTTGTTAGTTATCGTTCTCACCTCCGTGACCTCACTTATCCCTCTCGATGGCTAGGCCCTTTCGGCTGGTGGCTTGGAACGCATGTGGCGTTCTATCTCGCCGTGCCGAATTGGCCGCCTTCGTCACCGAATATGACATAGACGTCATACTCCTTAACGAGACGCACTTAATTCCTGCTCACTCGTTCCAGCTCCCGGCGTACACGACGTATCGCACAGACCGGCCTGGCCAGAACCGGCTGTACGCCTCTGGCGGCACAGCCATTCTGGTTCACAGGCGCATCGCCCACCGCCCCCTGTCGCCTCCGGCGACTCGTCGCTTGGAGGCGACGGCGGTTGCTCTCTGCATCGGGGATCGGGAGGTTCGACTGGTTTCAATCTCGCTTTTGCCAGTCTTATCGAAGGTGTTCGAGCGCCTCCTGCATCGCCGAATTACTCCCCTGCTGGATAATTTCATCCGGCAGGAACAGTTCGGCTTCCGCAGGCAGCATTCGACCACTCTTCAACTTGTCCGAGTTGTCACGCAACTCACTGACGCCATCAATAGAAACCATCAAACTGTCGCCGTCCTCCTGGACGTGAGCAAGGCCTTCGACAAAGCCTGGCACGAAGGCATTCTCTATAAACTAGCCACCTCCCCTTTCCCAGCCTCATTTGTACATCTGATGCGGTCGTATCTCTGCGACCGCAAATTTAGGATCTGCGTCGACGGGACGTACTCTTCTGTCCGCCCCGTCGCCGCTGGCGTCCCTCAAGGATCTGTCCTCGGCCCCGTTCTGTACCTAGTGTACAAGAACGACCTGCCAGTATTGCCTGGAGTCACGCTCTCTCTCTATGCGGACGATGCGATGTACCACATCAGTTCTGCAAACCTTCGTTTTGCGACTGACGTGGTGCAGCGCCAGCTCGCTTTACTACCGGCCTGGCTAAGGAAATGGCGGGTGGCGATCAATACGGAGAAATCCGAGGCGATTGCCTTATCCCGTCAGCTCACTTCCCGATGCCAGACCCTCTCCCTTGAAGGGAGCCCAATCGCTTGTCAACGTACTGTGAAGTACTTGGGCGTCACTCTTGATCGACGCCTAAGCTTCAGAGCTCACGTGTCCACAGTGCTCCAGCGCGCCCGTGGCGTCAAAACCAAACTATACTCGTTCTTATCGCCTCGAGGGCCACTGCCATTGCGCACGAAGCTCTCGATTTATCTGCTCTTTTTACGAGCCGTCCATATGTACGCAGCGCCTGCATTTTAGACCCAACTCGCCCCCGACGTCGTTAAACGCCTGGAGGCCTTCCAATCCATTACCCTTCGCCTTATCTGCGGCTATCCCTGGTATGTAAAAAATGATTCTATCAGGCGAGGGCTGAAGGTTCCGTCGCTCGATGGATTTGCGCGAACTCTCACGTTCAACCTCTTCCATCGAGCATCCATTTCAGACTTTCCTCACATCCAACACCTCGATAACAACGATGGACCACCACCAGTTAAACGCCGCCGCCCTCGAGCTCTGCTCGACGACCCACCATAATTTTAAAATAAAAAAATTGCCCACTCACCATCTGTCCACGCACCGACCAATCGAATCTGACCACCTTCCTACCTGTCAAATCTCCGGTCAGTTGCAGGCCGACAGATGGATCGGGCGTTGTGCCGGCTTTAGGTGTGCCTAGCGCCACCTACAGTCGGCAACTTCCCCCCTCCAATCTCTCGCCTGCCTCGGTATCGTCATAAGGCTGTCTACCGGACTCTTACCGGGCTGGCGGAAGTGTATCGACCCGTTGTGGGCGAACAAATCCTGCCAATCCGTGCGAAGCGTTCGCGTAGACTTCCCTCTCAGGCCATTGGTAGATCGCGTCAGCGGTTCAGCCAATCACAGCCCGTCTCCTTCACCCCCGCCATAATAAAAAAGGGGGTACCTATCCGTTTCTGCGACAAGTATCGCATTCCCGCCCTCCCGCAGACCCACTCGACCCGTTCGACGAGGCTGACGTGGAAACGGCCATTAGTCGACTGCGCCCCAAGCGGGCGCCCGGCGAGGACCGTATTGGTGCAGCGGCCCTACTTAACGCCCCAGCAAGTCTCGTTTCTGTCATCCACGTGCTGTTCAATGGATGTCTCCGGCTCCATTACTATCCCAGCCCTTGGAAACGAGCCAAAGTCATCATGTTGCCGAAGGCTCGCCTGCGTACACTCCCGGAAAATCGTCGACCAATCTCTCTTTTGCCAGTCTTATCGAAGGTGTTCGAGCGCCTCCTGCATTGCCGAATTACTCCCCTGCTGGATAATTTCATCCGGCAGGAACAGTTCGGCTTCCGCAGGCAGCATTCGACCACTCTTCAACGTGTCCGAGTTGTCACGCAACTCACTGACGCCATCAATAGAAACCATCAAACTGTCGCCGTCCTCCTGGACGTGAGCAAGGCCTTCGACAAAGTCTGGCACGAAGGCCTTCTCTATAAACTAGCCACCTCCCCTCTCCCAGCCTCATTTGTACATATGATGCGGTCGTATCTCTGCGACCGCAAATTTAGGATCTGCGTCGACGGGACGTACCCTTCTGTCCGCCCCGTCGCCGCTGGCGTCCCTCAAGGATCTGTCCTCGGCCCCGTTCTGTACCTAGTGTACACGAACGACCTGCCAGTTTTGCCTGGAGTCACGCTCTCTCTCTATGCGGACGATGCGATGTACCACACCAGTTCTGCAAACCTTCGTTTTGCGACTGACGTGGTGCAGCGCCGCAGCGCCAGCTCGCATTACTTCCGGCCTGGCTAAGGAAATGGCGGGTGGCGATCAATACGGAGAAATCCGAGGCGATTGCCTTCTCCCATCAGCTCACTTCCCGATGCCAGACCCTCTCCCTTGAAGGGAGCCCAATCGCTTGGCAACGTACTGTGAAGTACTTGGGCGTGACTCTTGATCGACGCCTAAGCTTCAGAGCTCACGTGTCCACAGTGCTCCAGCGCGCCCGAGGCGTCAAAGCCAAACTCTACCCATTCTTATCGCCTCGAGGGCCACTGCCATTGCGCACGAAGCTCTTGATTTATCTGCTCTTTTTACGAGCCGTCCTTATGTACGCAGCGCCTGCATTTTAGACCCAACTCGCCCCCGACGTCGTTAAACGCCTGGAAGCCTTCCAATCCATTACCCTTCGCCTTATCTCCGGCTCTCCCTGGTATGTAAAAAATGATTCTATCAGGCGAGGGCTGAAGATTCCGTCGCTCGATGAATTTGCGCGAACTCTCACGTTCAACCTCTTCCATCGAGCATCAATTTCAGACTTTCCTCACATCCAACACCTCGATAACAACGATGGACCACCACCAGTTAAACGCCGCCGCCCTCGAGCTCTGCTCGACGACCCACCATAATTTTAAAATACAAAATTGCCCACTCACCATATGTCCACGCACCGACCTATCGAATCTGACCACCTTCCTACCTGTCAAATCTCCGGTCCGTTGCAGGCCGACAGATGGATCGGGCGTTGTGCCGGCTTTAGGTGTGCCTAGCGCCACCTTCAGTCGGCAACTTCCCCCCTCCAATCTCTCGCCTGCCTCGGTATCGCCATAAGGCAGTCTACCGCACTCTTACCGGGCTGGCGGAAGTGTATCGACTCGTTGTGGGCGAACAAATCCCGCCAATCCGTGCGAAGCGTTCGCGTAGACTTCCCTCTCAGGCCATTGGTAGATCGCGTCAGCGGTTCAGCCAATCACAGCCCGTCTCCTTCACCCCCGACGAAATAAAAAAGGGGGTTTCGCACCAAGCACACAGCAAGCAACAGGCAGTCATCGGGCTTGCCCGGACGCTGCCGTCACTGGGGCACGCACTGTACTGTGCCCTGCACATCTTGGCATCTTGGCAAGTATCGCACCAAGCACGCAGCAAGCAACAGGCAGTCATCGGGCCTGCCCGGACGCTGCCGTCACTGGGGCACGCACTGTGCTGTGCCCTGCAACATCTGGACATCTGGTCTCTTACTATCGAGGCAGTGAGCAGTGTCGTCCACCGTCGACTTCGCTTCAGCTTCTTGAACAGGAAGGACCTCCTCTCTGGATCAGCTCTTCACTGGACGTTTGCGGAAGCGACTCGCTGTTGTACAGCTGCTGCCCTGCTGCCTTCACTTGACGAGGACAGACAACCTACATCTGCTGCCCTGCTTACTGGATCAACAGGCCTTAGAAGAAAGAAGACCAAACTCAGCTGGCTGGTGAATTGAGTAGCCAGCACACACAGCTGATTCCGTCGGACCTTCTAAGGGCCACCAGCCGAGCGACCCTTTGCAGGACCACCACCTTGCTGTTGAAGAGGAAGCATTCTCAGCCTGCCAGAGCTTAAGGTTGCGCAGCGCATCTTGCCCGCTGACGCTCAGGCTCTTAGGTAGCGCTGCCTAGGACGATCCTTGCGAGCCTCCACCAGTGGTAAGCGAGCTTGGATATCGCCTAGGTAAAGAGGCCGGTGGACACCTCTCTTGGTAAGGAGAGGTATCTAACGAAGGCGGTCATTAGCACAGCTCGTAGAAAGCCTGAGAGTTCCAGTAGTCCCGCTTGCGATCCGGCTTGGGCCGGACCCTAGGTCCCTGGTTACCGCCGGAGGCAGCCTGGCTGCCTCTGGTCGGCGAACCTCCCGCTCGTTGGCGGAAATGCCCGGTTCGGGCGCGTCAACGAGCATGCAGTCGCCCGCCTCCTCCATACCCCACACGAACGATTCGCCGTGTTCTCCGGCTATGGATGCGGACCAAGTTGTCGATCCCCGGACGGTTCCGCTGCCCGGTGACGAGACCGACGCTTTCGTGGCGGTTGGGCCACGGGGGCGGCCGGTTAAGAAACCGAGGCGGAATCGGTCCTCCTCAACCTCTTCCTCGGCGTCCGCCATGGAAGTTGTCCCCGCCGATGGCGAATACGGCTCGGGGCCGACTGTACCCGGCGCTGCCCAAGCACCGCCGGCCACTCGTCGCATCCCGCCCGTGTTCGTTCACGGCGTGAACAACGTCACTGGTTTTTACCGACGACTGATAGTGGCTCCCGGACTTTCCCCGGCCAACGTAGACTTGAAGCTCCTTGGGGGCGACACTGTCAAGATCGTTGTCCGAGGAATGGACGAGTACCACAGCGTCATGGCGTTCGTTGAATCCGCCAACCTCCAGTACCATACCTTTACCCCGAAACACGTGAATCCTCTGTCCTTCGTGCTCAGAGGCTTAGACGTGGACTCTCCTCTCGAGGAAATCCTCGATGAGCTGCGCGAGCTGGGCTATCCGGTTCGCGCGGTACATCGGGTATTTGCTCCTGCCGGACCAAGGCGTCCAATTCCCCTGGTTCGCATCATGGCCGAGAACAGCGAGGCAGGCGCAAGCCTACTCTCTCTTACGCGGCTTTTCCGATTCCGCGTAAAAGTGGAAAGAAGCCGCGCTCCCGGGGCTCTGCCTCAATGCTACAGGTGCCAACGCTTCGGGCACCACTCAGAGACCTGTTCTAACGCTCCGGCGTGCGTGAGATGCTCTCTACCTCACGCTAGTAAACACTGCGATGCACCTGCTTTTAAAAGGTGCATCAACTGCGGCGGAAGTCACCCCGCCAACTACCGGGCATGTCCGGTGTTTCAGCGGGAGCTCGAGCGGCGAAAGATGAAAGGGCGCCTGCCACCACCAAGGCATCCGGAAGCTGGTTCCAGACCTGCAACCGAGCAGCCAGGCCCTTCGCCTCCTGCTACGGCTGCCGTGTCTTTCGCCGCAGTTGCTAATAAGCAACGAAAACGTAGCAAAGGCCCGAAGCAGACACCTGTTGTACAGGCATCTCCAACTCAGGCTCCTTCCCAGGCCCCTGTCCCGCCTATGTCGAAAAAGCGCCGTAACCTCGCGGCATCTAAACAAAGTGAGACAGACCAGCCATTGTCAATCATCTCGGTTGTGGAGCCTGAGAATTCTCAACCCTCCCCAGCACCGGAGAATCCTGCCCCTGCTTTAGAAGCAGCCTCGCCTGACCTCCCGCCCCCGCGGTACCCTAATGCAGGCAAAAAGAAGCGGCATCATAAGCCCCGTGGCGCTCGCTCCCGGGCTCCTGCCAACCCAGCCGCACAGTCCAGACAGCCTGCGCAACGCGTGAAGACCGACCTTATCGCATCTGTCCCTCTTCCTAGCACCTCCGCTAGAGGCGCTACACCTGGCCCCAAGACACCCCTGGCTTCCACCCCCCCCGATTGATAAGCCTCGGCGCTCTTATGCGCAATCAGTCTCCGGGCATTCTGCCTCAAAAACCGTACCAGACGACTACCAGGTCGTCAAAGACTTCCTTGCGGAATTTGACCTCCGCAAAGTTGCCCAGACCTTCAGGTCCATCCGCTCCCGCTTGGAGACTGCCGATACAACCGAGAGATTCATGCTCTTGGTGGAAGCCGCCACTTGTGTAGGTTTTCTATGAGTCGGGTCCTCAAACGAGATCTCTCAATTCTTTCCTGGAACGCCAACGGGTTGTCCAACAAGATCCAGGAACTCCAAGAATTACTGGCCCGACTCAAACCCGACGTAGTCCTTTTCAATGAGACCCACTTGACCCATGCGAGTCGGTTACGACTGGCCAACTATGTGTGCTATCGAAACGACAGACCGGGCACTGCTGGTGGCGGTACTGCCGTCGCGGTGAGGCGCAATCTCGAGCATCACCGAGTCGTCTTGCCTGCAATGACTCACCTCGAAGGCACCGCTGTGGAGTTGTTAAACACTCTAGGCGGCGTACAGATGGTCGCGGCGTATAAACCGCCGCAAAAAGAACTCCTTCACCCCGATCTAGCTGTCGCGTTCGATGCACAGAGGAGGGTCATCATGGCCGGCGACCTGAACTGTAAACATCGCGATTGGAACAGTCGCTTGACTGCCCCAAACGGGAAACGTTTACGCAGGTTTGCCGATTCTCGCAGGATAACAGTGATTGGGCCTACCCAACCTACGTTCTACCCCTCACAACGCCACGCGGCTCCCGATGTCTTGGACATAGCGGTGATCCAAGGAATTGACTGTCCGGTCCATGTGTCCGCGCTAACGGAACTATCGTCCGATCATCTCCCCATCTTGATACACGTCGCTACCCAGCACGTCGTACGCAGAGATGTCAGGAAGGTGGTAGAATGGGACGGCTATGGCCCGGCGTTAAGTCGCCGATTGCCAGATGCGGGACCACTCGAAACCGTCCGCCAAGTCGACGAGGCAGTTGCCGCGTTTGACGAGGCTGTCGTATCTGCGATCGACGCGTCTTCCAGGATGAAGCCTGGCATCACGCCCCACTGACAGCGGATCCCAGAGGAGACGAGTGCTCTCGCTTGCGAGAGAAATCGCCTCCGGAGACGCTGGCAGCGGACCCGTGATCCGGCCGACAAGGCAGCGTACAACCGGGCGACCGGCATTTTAAGTCGTGAAATGCAGGCCTACCGGAGACGCTGTTGGGAACTCGCCGTGGCCCAAGCAGGGGACGGATCGGACGAAAGTAGCCCTTACCGGATACCTTCGGCATTGGTAGGGAAGAGGCGCCGACCTCGCATCCCAGCCATTGCTGGACCTTTCGGTCAAATCCTGGCTCGCCCGGAGGCGAAGGCCGAGTACTTGGGCGCGTGTTTTGAGCGACAGTTCTCACCTAACCCGCCCATGGACTGGGACTTCGACGAAGAAGTCGAGAACGAAGTGGAAGACTTTCTGTCTCTTCCGATCACTGCGGAGCCCGAACCCATTACTAGGGAACAGGTCACAGATCGGCTCGTTAAACTCGTACCGAGAAAAGCTCCTGGCCCGGACGGCGTCTCGAACGCCGCTCTTACTCGACTCCCGGAGCAAGGAGTACTTTTCTTGGTTGCGCTGTTCAACGCGTGTCTAAGACTGGCCTATTTTCCCCAGAAATGGCGTAAGGCGACGGTCATAGTGATCCCGAAGCAGGGAAAGGATGCTTCCCGTCCCGGTAACCTCCGGTCCATTAGTCTACTGTCAGCCACGTCAAAGGTTCTCGAACGTCTCGTACAACGGAGAGTACTAGACCATTTACGAAATTTCGATGTACTGGTCCCCGAACAGTTCGGCTTCCGTGTGGGGCATTCCACCACTCATCAGCTGATGAGACTGGTGGAATACATCACGGGCGCCGGCTGTCGGAATGCGCAGACTGTCGCCTGTTTCCTAGATGTGGAAAAGGCCTTTGATAGTGTCTGGCATGACGGGCTCTTGTTCAAGCTCCGGGAAATCCAGCTCCCAGATTGCTACCTTCGTTTGATTGCTAGCTTTCTGACGGAGAGGACTTTCTGCGTGAGAATAGCCGACCATGTCTCTTCCGAGAGACGCATTACAGCCGGGGTACCTCAAGGTAGCGTGCTAGGGCCTCTCCTGTTCTCCGTGTATGTCAACGACGCACCCAGAGAGCCTGGAGTCCAGATGGCTCTGTTTGCCGACGACACGGCGGTCTATACCGCCGATCGGAACGCTGACAGAGCTATCCCACGACTTCAGCCCGCACTCGATGCGTATTCGACGTGGACAGAAAGCTGGAAAGTTGCCGTCAACGAAACCAAGAGCTCCGCGGTATCCTGAAGGAGGAACAGGCAGACAGACTGCTGGGCCTGACCAGTCTTTGCGGGCTGAAAATAAAAGTAGAAAGGAGCCGCGAAGCTGGCCACGTCCCGCAGTGCCATCGTTGCCAACGGTTCGGGCACGGCTCGGACAGCTGCCACAACGCAGAGGCCTGCGTCAGATGCGGGAAGCCGCATCCGACCAAGGCCTGTCAATTGCCGGCTGCGGGGCGCCGCTTTTGCATTAATTGCGGCTACCATCACTCGGCAAATTACCGAGGATGCTGGTTTTTGCAGCAGCATCTGAGGCAGGCCGCGGACAGGAACAACCCTCCTGCCCGCCAGCAGCTTCCAGTCGTCCCGGATCGTGCTGCCTTTCCCCGTCTCCCGGAGAAGGTCAGCTCATCTGTCCCACAACCTCCCGCCCGACCTCGCCCACGTGCTCAGCCACGTGCATCGTCCTTAACTGCTCGGGAAGAGCATGCTACGCCAGCATCGTCCCAAGATCAGCCCGTTCCTATGGACGAGGAACCTGCCCCGGAAGTAGTAGAGCCAGTCCCGGAGAGGTTAGAATCTCCCCCACCCGCGGCTCGCTACAAGCCCAAACGTAGGAATACGAAGCAGAAGAAACAGAAAAACGCTGCTCCCGCTCCTCCTGCCCAGAAACCGCAAACCAGACCAACGCAGCGCTCCAGCGCTGGGGTTGCTCGGCAGTCCAGAGTAGAGCCCCGTCCTGCAGCTGAAAGGACCGAGCGCCCACCCAAGAACACATCTCGGGTGAATTCAGCCCGCAGCTATGCTGCCGCCACCCGCAGCGACCCTGCCCCATCTGCTTCTTCGTCGTCCACATCACCCTCAGCTCTAGCCGAGGTAAAGACTTTCCTCGAGGAATATGACCTCGAAGAAGTGGCCCGTCTGTATCGATCCATCCGGGAGCGTCTTCGCACGGCGACCCCGACTGAAAAGTTCCTCCTCCTCGCGGAAGCTGCAGCCGCCATAGGTCTTCTGTAATGCTCCACGCTAACAGAATTACCTCCATCAAGCGCGACCTTTCCATTATAGCGTGGAACGCCAACAGCCTTTTGTCCAAACGCGAGGAACTTAGAGAGTTCCTAGCCCGTCGCAAGCCCGACGTGCTTCTCCTCTCTGAGACCTGGCTTAGGGCCCATAACAACGTGAGATTGCCCAACTATGCGTTTTACAGGGACGATAGACCTGGGCGGAACGCGGGGGGTGGCACGGCCATAGCGGTGAAACGTGGCATTGCACATCACCGCGTGGTCTTGCCTCCTCGCCAAAATATCGAGGCCACAGCCGTTGAACTCTCCGGAGTTCTCGGAGGTGTCCTCCTGGTTTCGGCTTACAAACCGCCGACCAAACCAGTTCTAGACGCCGACCTGTCCGCAATTTTCAGTGCGCATAGGAAGGTAATTCTTGCAGGTGACCTGAACTGCAAACACCCCGACTGGGGTAGTCGACTGACTACGCCATCCGGGAGGGTGCTTAGCAGGTACCTTCACGACCACCACCTACGAACCTACGGACCCGGACTACCGACGCACTATCCCCTCCGACCTGGAGCCCGACCTGACGTACTAGACATTGCAGTTGTCAAGGGAGTTGTCAACCAGATTGAGGTATCCGTGTTAACGGAACTGTCCTCTGACCATTGTCCCATCGAGGTGCACGTACCTACCCGTCACACGATTGGGAGAGCAGCGCGACGAGTGGTCGAGTGGGACCGCTTCGGGCCTGCCTTTTGTCGCAGGCTTCCCGAGGAGGTTCCGCTTGATACCACTCAGCACATCGACGAGGCGGTCGCCTTGTTCGATGATGCCGTGGTCTCTTCCGTCGGCGTGTGCTCACGGATGAAGCCTAATCTCACGCCCGATTATCACCGGATCCCAGAAGAAGTCCGTCTTCTCGCTTTAGAGAAGAACAGACTTCGGAGACGGTGGCAGCGGACGCGAGATCCGGACGACAAGGCCAGCTTCAATCGGGCGGCCGGCAAGTTACGTCGTGACTTGCAGGCCTTCCGACGAAGCTGCTGGGAATTTACGGTCGCCAAAATGGCAGACGATGCACCGGAGGGCGGCTCCTCCGTTTACAGGATACCTACCGCGATGACCGGGAAGAGGCGCCGTCCTCCGCTCCCGGCCATCAACGGACCTGGTGGACATCCCCTTGCCAAGCCGGACGAGTAATCAGAGTTCCTGGCCAGGTACCTGGAGCTTCAATTTGCTCCTAACCCGTCCGGGGACCCAGACTCCGACGAGGAGATAGAAGCCGAAGTTGAGGGTGTTCTCGGCGGCCCGATCACATCCGAACCTGAACCCACTTCGGTGGAAGAGGTAACGGACAGGCTTTTAGCGCTTCGGCCCCGGAAGAGCCCTGGACCGGACGGTGTTACTAACACCACCCTACAGAGACTTCCGGACCGGGGAGTTCGCTTCCTGGTCGATTTGTTCAATGCCTGCTTCCGATTCACCTACTTTCCTAAGAAATGGCGTTCGGCTACGGTCACGATGACCCCGAAGCCGGGAAAAGACCACAAGTTCGCCGAAAACCTCCGGCCTATCAGCCTGCTGTCGTCCACTTCGAAAGTCTTCGAACGACTAGTCCAGCGGCGGCTAATGGATCACCTTCAACGGTTCGATATTCTGGTCCCCCAGCAATTCGGTTTTCGTGCTGGGCACTCCTCGACGCATCAATTGATGCGTTTCGTGGAGACCGTGGCCGAGGCCGGTAGCTCGCGAGAGCAGACCGTCGCCGTTTTCCTTGATGTCGAGAAGGCTTTCGATCGTGTTCGGCATCCAGGCCTACTTTACAAACTCACGGAGATTCTGCTTCCGGATTGCTAGCTTTCTTCGGAACAGAACCTTTCGCGTGAGAGTTGATAACACCCTTTCCTCGGAAAGGGCTATTACTGCTGGTGTCCCTCAGGGAAGCGTCTTGGGCCCCCTGCTTTTCTCTGTGTACGTCAACGACGTGCCCAAGTTGCCTGGCACCAGGTTGGTCATGTTCGCCGACGACATGGCAGTGTATGCTGTCGATCGTCGCGCTGAGACGGCCGTTATCTGGCTCCAGGAACAATTGGACGAATACGTTGAGTGGGCAGAGAAATGGAGAGTTGCCATCAACGCTGCCAAGAGCACAGCAGTAGTCTTCTCCAGACGCTTTAGGCTCCCTGACAGACTCTACGTAGGCGATACACTTCTGCCCTGGTCTCGAGAGGTCAAGTACCTCGGGGTTCACCTCGACCGACGTCTCACCTGGCAAACACACTCTGCGCAAGTAGCCCGAAAGACCGCCCATCGTCTCTATCAACTCCGACCCATATTATGTAGCAACGCCATGACCCGCCACCTAGGGAAGCTTATCGTCTCCACTTATGTGGCGCTGATGGCTACCTACGCGAGACCCGTTTGGGGCTACTTGGCCAAGACCCATAAGCGAAAGCTTCAGTCTCTCCTTGACCGAGGATTGCGCTGGGCATGCAAAGCCCACTATCTGACATCAAACAAAACTATCCGTGACTCCCTGCGTGTCCGTTCCCTGGACGCCACTATACGGACACTGTCCCGCAAATTCTATCGTCGCTCCACCCGCTTCCAGGGCAACCATCTCATTAGCGCCCTCGGTCGCTACCAATCTGTGCCAGGAGAATCTTGGACCCGGCCTCAGCGAAAACTCACCCTCAATTAAATAATTAATTGACAACCCACGGCCGGTAGCAGGCCACACCCTCAATCCCGATTATCAGTAGTCCCTACGGCAGGAGCTCTTTCTGAAGCTCGGAACGTAGTACACGAGCGGGCGACGGGCAAGCCCTTCGTCCCGCACAGCCCCGGTCGTCTCTCTCTCTTACTATGACCGACGCCTAAGCTTTGCACCTCACGTCTCTCTGAGTCTCCAGCGCGCCAGAGGCGTCAGAGCCAAACTATTTCCCTTTCTCTCTCATCGGGGTTCAGTGCCTGTGCGTACTAAACTCACCATCTACTTGCTCTTTCTTAGGGCAATCCTGACTTACGCAGCCCCCGCCTTTTGGGTACTACTCAGCCCATCCGTTGTCGCCCGTTTGGAAGCTTTCCAGTCCCGAACCCTCCGATACATCTCCAACTCTCCCTGGTTTGTCAGAAATGATGCCATCAGGCGAGGGTTGAAGGTTCCTTCACTCACCGAATTCGTTCGGTCCCTAGCCCTCAAACTATTCACCCGAGCCTACGTCTCGACCCATCCCCACATCCATCGACTAAGCACAGATGTCGGCCCACCACCTAGACGACACAAACGCCCCCGAGCATTGCTCGACGACCCCCCATAAGCAGTTATAGAACATCTGCCCAATCCCCCCGACCTTGAGTATTTTCACGCTCCTACTCCTTCTTTCTTTCTCTTGTCCGTGCTGGCGCTCGGCGACAGACTAGGGGGGGTCTGCGCTTGCCCTAGGTGTGCTTAGTGCCACCTCTGGTGGACGCTGCCTCCTCCTACGCTCTCTCCCGTGCGCCGACATTGCCGCTTGGCAGCCCTCGGCGACTTTTCCTGACCGGTTAGGGGCGCCCTACCCATTGTGGGAGGGTAATTCCTGCTTCTCAAACGAAAAGTCTTCGAGGCCTCCCCCATTCTGCCGTCACGGGTCTCTTCGAGGTCCCAGGGTCCAAGAAAAATAACATCCTGTCCCTCCAAAATAAAAATCGATGGAGGTTCCATTCCTTTGAAAGCGCGAGATCGCTAGCCAAGGTAACAAGCAGGCAACATGCAGTCATCGGGTATCACCCGGACACTGCGACCACCGGAGCACGACTAGCTGCTGCTCCGTTCAACTCTGGACTCTGGACTCTGGTCTCTTACTATTGCTTGTCCCTTTTCACTGGGCGAATTGTTCGGCATTCCATCTTTCACGAACTTTTCTTTGCTACTGAAGATGCCACCGGTGGTGTGGCCGAAACGTCTAGCACTGTAACAACAAGCATTCGACCACGGCCTTTCAGCCCGGAAGCGTTAAGTAATTATAGTGACACCGGCCGTGAAAGCCTATGTACTAGATATCTGAGTGTTGTTTGGTCTGTCATTGTGTACTGCTGAGATGTAAAAAACTACAGCCTTTCTGACCGTTCTTATCGCAATGGAATTTGCAAACTGTACACTTCCATCCCTTAATTACATGCTACTATCTCTACAGTTTCTCGTTATATAAAGGAACGCATTCTTTGAATTAATTTAATTGCAATAATCTTTTTAATCCTGGACAACAGAAAACTGTGTATTATTACTTCTTGTGCTTGACTATGAATAACTTTCCTGTCTTTGCTAGTTGAAGGAAAAGTATCCATTTTAACAAATCTCGTTACTGGATGATAACACAAATAATTACAATAATATGTAATTACAGAATAAAAACTACCCATAGAAATCAACTAGAAAATTAAATAAATAATAAAAATGAGTGACTGTAAAACAGGGGCGTATCCTGCTTTGACAAGGTGGGTGTGCTGCTTAAAAAATAATCATATCCGTCTACTATGAAACTATTTACTTATCAAGTTTATAAGCTGCATTATTTAGGGAAATGCAACAACAAAATAATAATAATAAAAGTATCCCAAAAGTTATTTCAGTCAACTTTTCTCTCATTTACATATCTATTTATAAACAAGTTCTGCTCTTCTTTCTTTACATAAAAACTTCTCAATTACCCTTTCATGAAATGAGTCTTTGAGTCTCAGTCTGTGGAGTATTTACTCTCAGTCTCAATAGAAATAATACTTAAACTGCTTAACCTGTCCTCGCTCTGAGTGCTCCTGCAGCAGTTGTGAATGCGTTTTAGAGCCGAAAAAGAACGTTCAACTAAACTTGTGGTACTTGGTATAGTCAGAATTAACTCAGCTAACATGTATACTTCTTTGAATCCAGAAATTAAGTCATTGTTCTTTAGAAACCTGACTAACTCAAAGACATGTAGACCATGAAATTCATCACTGGAATATACCACTAAAAGTTCACTTTTGAGTCTTACAAGATCAAATAATGACTCATACACTGATCCTAAGGACTCCAGAAGGACAGACGGAAAATTTTCCTTGTAAATGGAAAATTTATTAGGTGAGAGGAGATGACAGAATCTCAACTTCGAAACTGAACCATACCTCAGATCTATTTGTTGCACAATATTGTCAATGATTTCACAGAACAATCGACGACAATAGTTGTCCTCAGAGTCCTGACAAATTCTTTTAGTTCTAGGCTCAGCTCCTCTTCTCTCACCTTTAGCTGCTATCCATAGGGCATCAAAACCATTTTGTCTTTCACTTTGCAATTGTTGTACAGTATCAATAACTTTTTGATGACAGTACATTATATCTACAGATTCACTCTGGAGAATATTATACAGTACATCTGTGTATGAAAACAGTTTGGAAAATACTTCCAACAAAAATACGGTATTGAACTCACTCAAAAAAGAGAGAAAACCTCTTGATTTGACTACTGTATCACTTTTCCATTCACTACAGTTTTCCACAATACTTTCAAAAAATTCTATAAGTTGAACACTATATTCTTTGACAGTTTGCACTAACCTTGAAGTAAAATTCCATGTGGTAGGAGCAACTGATGGCAGTTTCCTCTGTACAAATTCTTCCAAAGCAATTGTCCTTTTTGAGGATTTGGAAAAGAACGCTGGAAGCCCACTATGTGTTTGAAAAAAAAAAATGCTGCAGTCTTTATATTTGAGAGACATTGTTGAAGAACTAAGTTTAAAACATGGGCATAACAATGTGTAAAGAGAGCCTTTGGGTAAGATTCTAGAACTTTAGCTTGAAGCCCGTTCAAGTGACTGCTCATTACTGCGGCACCATCATACGTCTGCCCTACCAATCTGTCACTGATATTAAACTCGTCCACGAAACTTGTCACATGTGCAAATAGTCCTTCAGCTGTTCTATCGGAACTTACATCAGTAAATCCAACAAAGCGTTCACAAGCAGCACCATCCTTAACAAACCGGAGCACGGTTGAAAGTTGGGATTTACATGTGAGATATCAGACGACTCGTCCAGCATGATAGAAGCGAAGGTTGCTGAAGAAACTTCTTCGTTTATTTCGTCTATAATAACATCCCGTATAGCATGGATTATGTCATTTTGTATTGCTGGAGATGTACCTCGAATCACAGTAGCTATTTTTAGATCGTTGTTTAAAAGAGGATCATATGCTCTGAGTGCCTCAAGAAACTCCAAGTAATTTCCTTTGTCTAATGAGTCGGCTGATTCATCATGGCCTCTCAGAGGAAGTTCCTGCTTTGCAAGATAACAAACAGCATCTATTAATCTCTTCAATATGTCTCGAATTTTTTTAACAAGCTCATTGTGTTTGCTGATATTGTCTTTATGTTGGGAGTCAATTAAAACGTCAATTCTCTGCTTTCCAAACATCTTGCATTTAAGAAATGATTCCACATGAGACTGCGATCTTTCGTGTCGTTGCTGTGCAGAGGATAAATGACAGAGATCGGAAAATCCAGTTTTCGTCCACACACTTTTTTATTTGGAAAAAAGAATACATGGCCAACAAAATAATTTATTTAATTTCTCACAGCCAGTTAACCATGGAATCGAGTTGAAAGATGATACTGAAAAGTGTCTAGTGTATTCTTCCTTTTCGCCCTTGTGTTTAGTTGTTAAATTAGGCAACGGAGGGCACAGTCTTCCATTTGTAACAATTTTAAGTTTTTCTTCGAAACTTCTACATAAAAATCCATTTTTCAAAATGTCATCAATTGTACAATTATGATTTTCCATGATTTAGAAGCACATCACGAAAACAGAATCACGATTCAACAGAAATTATTCGAAAATCTCAAAGAACTTTAGAAACCATACAACTCTCGGCACGCCTGGTTGGTGCGGTACTGAAGCCGCACTCAAGGCACGCTAACACCGCTGCACCACCACTTTACCTCTCCGCTCCCCTCTACAAGTCTAGTACGCACTTCTCGCCAGTCAGCTACCTCAGCAATAGCCATGAGAGGTGCGGCCGCTCCCAGCGCACACATTCCTTGCAATAACACATCTTCATTTGAAACATAAGTAGAGTTTGAAATTATTTATTCACAGCAATAATTTTGACGCGTGCGGCGCACACGTCGCACATATGGAGAATTCGCGCCTGCTGTAAAACAACAATATAATTAATAATAAATTGAAATAATAATAACAAATGCAGGAATGAGATAGTACGTCACACAATAACTAACAGTGTACAGGTAACTAAAACATCACATGCAAAGTGGGCGACACCTTCACTTGCATACCAGCTGATTCTCCGGTACCCTCCCGCCATTCACAATTTCAAAGTGGACTCGTCCATCCATAAATTGGTTTCTGCGCATATGCCATTAACTTTCAATTTTACTATACATGTACTCTGAAACAAAAAACATTATCTCTTCTCTACAGGCAAAACTGCTCACCTACATGTGACAAACGTTTTAATTGAAGACCAAAGAGGCCTTCTAATTTCTAATTAGTTTCTGCAATCCACTGTCCCTCAAAGCATAGAATCAATGAAACTGATTTCAAATCTATTCTTACGAGTCTTGATACACAATTTGTGGCGGGGGTGAAGGGTTATTACAATGCAAAGCACCTGTAATGGTATATACAAATGAATAAGACAAATATAAATGTCATAAGACAAAAATTCCTGTCCTTTCTGTTCACAGCCAAACAACCTATTGGCCTTCTGATAGAAATAAAATAGCAGATCTCATTAATTTCTTTGTAGCAAGAGGTTTGTCTCATAAATACTACAAAGTTGACTCTTCTGACCATAAGCCAATTAGTGCTGCTATTAGCAATAATATCATACAGTCTGAAAGTCTTACCAACACTCTCAAATTGTAATACTGACAGGGACTACTTTGCAGAGCTCTTAAGTAATAATATTTCGCTTGAACTTGTACTCCATATGCCTGGCAAATTTGATTCGACTGTAAATTATCTCACCAGTGCTTTTCAGAAATCAGTCTGGGAGGCTACATCCTGTGATACATTGAAGAATAAGAACATATATCTTTCTCTGGTTATTCGAGAGGAATTACCTGAGAAGCAAAAGTTGCAATGAATTTGGCAGCATACTCAACATCCGAATGATAAAAAAAGTGGAATAACACAGTCAGTAAACTAAAATGGTTTTTAGAAAATTTGAAGAATGACAGCTTTCAGGTATACCTAGGAAATCTTACACCAAATGGAAGTACTGATTATTCTTGTGGAATGCCATGCAACGATTAAAGAAGCCATTATTACAAATACCATCAATACATAAACCAGATGTACCTGGGTGTGAAGCAACACAGACAAATCCTAGACTTTGGCTGAACATTTGGTCGATCTTTTCCAACCTTAAGCCAGCAAGAATGTCTCTTTTGATGAAGAAGTATTAAGATGTATATACCCTCTGTGCCAACTGTCTCTCCCCCAAATCATTTTAAGGTTAATGAAATTAAGGATATAATCCAGTACAATTTAAAAAGTAAAAAAGGCTGCTCCTGGCATTGATCTGTTATTGGGGAAAATTCTAAAGGAGGTGGCTTCTTACAAACAATATACTCAGGCTTGAATACTTTCCTCTTCTCTGGAAACCAGCTCAAGTAATCATGGCCTTAAAATCTGGTAAAAATCCTTAAGAACCTTAAGCTGATAATTAGTAATTAGGTCTTTGAGAAGCTACTTGTAAAAGTGACTTATGCCAACAATTGTAGAAAACAATCTAAATTTGGATCATCAATTTGGCTTTCAATAAAAGCACTCAGCAGTGGATCAAATACACAGAATAACAAATGTTATCAATAATCACTGGAATCGAAGGTGTTCTGTTCAGGTGTGTTCCTCGATATATCCCAGGCATTCAATAACGTCTTTGACAATTATGTAAAGATCTTGGACTGTTATACAAAATAAAGAAAAATCTGACCCATAATTTTTACTATATTCTAACGGTGAAGGGTTTATGAGGATTGATAAAAAAGTATAACAGAAATTTTAAATTTTTTGTGTCAACGTTTTGACAAAATTTATTGTCATCATCAGGACCTGTGTACAGATACAAATAAAATATCAAACACAACGGATCAATTAATGTATTTTAATTGAGTGAATGTATTTGTGTATATGAGTATGGAGTGTGTGTGTATGTGTGTGCACATGCGCATGTGTATGTGTGAAGGAGTTGAAACAGTTTGTTTTACATCATCAAAATAATTGCATTCATTACATATTTTTCCCGTAAATACATCGAGAAACTTATAATACCTCAGAAAGTAATTCATACAATATTACAATTTAAATTACTTATAATGTAAAAATTCCTTAATATTTGTAATTGTAAGAGCAGTAATAAAAGAAATATATATATTAGAATTCGTACAGATACCATTTCTACATATACATGTCTACATATAGCATAGTAAAATGTATTATAGCTGAATGCAGATTGTAGGGATGTTCAATTATGTGTACTATTAAAAGTTATTATTATCATGTTTTACTATCTACATGTTACATGTGTGAATAAATGTACAGTTACACGGTTATTAAATATAATAAAAAGATTTATTATACAGCTACAATAGTGAATACATCGTGAGCGTGTTGCTCTTATGGCGATTGCCCTGTGATTCACTCACATGCCCCGCTATACATATGTCATGGCGTATCCCCACTCTTATAACTTATGGTACTACTCACAACATCTCCCCTTTTCTAGTTTTTCAAAATTAAATTACAATATTATTACATAACATTTATTAAACATACATAACCTTTTAGGTACTCTGGTTTCTTTATCGTACGACCTGATCTAGTCGTAATTACCGGAGCATCATTCGGAGTCACATTAACAATAGGATTATTATTACAGATATTATTTGCATTATTCACATTATTATTTACAGTATTTGTATTGTTCGAAACTCTTCTTTGCGTGGGCTCTTCAAATGGTATATCTAAACTCTATTGGATTTCATTAAATTGTGTACCTTTGGATAGATCTTTTCGATTACGTGTTACAATAGTATTTTGCTCTGTTTTTACTTTATAAGATCTAGGATTTTGATGTTTTTCAATAATAATACCACTTTGATGAGGTAAGGTTTCCTTTCCTTCATCATGAATTTTAACTTTATCTCCCACATTAAACTCTGTAAGAGCTTTCGAACCTTTATTATAATAGAACTTTTGTTTATTTTGACGTTCTTGCACAATAGTACTAAATTTATTTGACTCTACTTTGCCTACATTTGAATTTGGTATTATGTTTCTTACTTTCCTACCATACATTAATTCCGCTGGCGTAATGCCACTATTATCAATAGGCATATTTCTTAATTGTAATAGAGCCATTTCTTTATCCTTTCCTTCCTGAATAATTTTTTTCAAAATATGTTTGAGAGTCTGTATATGTCTCTCTGCTAAACCATTTGACTGGTGATGTTTCGGAGTAGTTATCACATGTTTAAAACCCCATTGATCTGAAAATTTTTTAAATTTAAAACTCGTGTATTGAGTACCTGAATCTGAATATAAAACTTTAGGTACCCCATATCGTGCAAAAAACTCCTTTAAAGACTGTATAGTAGACTCTGCGCTTAAATCACTTAAATGTTGCAAATCAACGAATTTACTATACGTATCTACTACAATTATAAACCTTTTACCAAGTAAATAAAAAATATCAGAAGCTACAATTTCCCAAGGATTTTTAGGTATTGGTTTTTCAATCATTGGTTCTTTACTATTATCCCTTTGATAACTACAACAAATATCACAATTGCTTACCAAGTCATCAATTTGCTTCGACATGCCTAGCCAAAACAATGTTTTTCTAGCTAACATTTTGCATGTTTCACTACCAAAATGAGCATAATGTATTTTAGCAAGCATTACTTTTCTCATGGATTTTGGTACAACTAACTATACAAGTATTTTTCAACAATAAACCCTTACACTCTGAAAGTTCTTCTTTGAAAGAAAAATATGGTTTGACAGTTTCAGAAACGGATGATTTGTTTACAGGCCATCCATCTTTTACATATTTTAGAACTTCTTGCAGTTCTTTATCGTTGCTAGTTTCATTTTTTAATTCATTCATTCTTATATCAGATACACTAAGACTTTTCTCAACCATCATAACATATGCTTTAATTTTTTCTTCATCAGAGGACTCTGTAGTATGCAAATAAATTCTGCTCAAATGATCAGCCAGTAATAATTTGTTACCTGGTACATACTTAAGTTCTAAATCAAAATTATGTAAACTTATTCTCATCCTTTGTAATCTTGGAGGGATTTTATTCATTGGTTTTTTAAAGATCGAGATCAGTGGATTATGGTCAGTCTCTACGACAAATTTTTGACCAAACAAATATTGATTGAATTTATGACAACCAAAAACAATTGCTAAACACTCTTTTTCAATTTGACTGTACATTACTTGTCTCTGTTAAAGCACGGGAACCATATGCCACTGGTCTTCCATCTTGTATCAATACACATCCAAGACCCTCACTGGAAGCATCTACACTCAATGTTATGGGTTTATTTATCTCAAAATATGTTAAAACTGGAGGTTTACATAACGCCTCTTTAAGCTTTAAAAATGACGTTTGCTGTGCAGTACCCCACACAAATGGCACATCTTTCTTTGTTAGTTGTCTTAAACTACTAGTTAATTGTGCAGCTATTGGTATAAACTTTGATACATAATTTATTGTTCCTAAGAATGTTAGTAATTCTCTTTTATTTTTTGGTATTTGCATTTTTTCAATTGCCTCAACTTTTTCTGTATCAATTTCAATTCCATCTGCGGAAAGTATATGACCTAAATATTTAACTTTCGTTACAATAAAATCACTTTTATCTGCATTAAATTTAATACCATATTCTCTGGCTCTTTTAAAAACTTTATCCATAATTTTTAATAATTGGTCTTTAGTCTCAGCCCAAATTAACATATCATCGGCATATATGCCTACATTTTCAATATCTTCAAAAATTTGATTAAAAACTCTATAAAATACTTCAGGACTAGAGCTTATACCGTAAGGCATTCTGTTAAAATAATATCTCCCAAATGGAGTATTAAAAGTAGTTAACTCTTTACTATCTTCTGACAATTCAACTTGCCAAAATGCTTTATTTGCATCCAACTTTGTAAAATATTTTGCGTTTTTTACCTTTGCTGCAATCTCATCAATTGTAGGAAGCTGAATCTCTTTTTATGCAAGAAATTAAATATTGTGGGTCTAAACAAATTCTTATTGACCCATCTGTTTTACCAACAACTACTAATGAATTTACAAAATCAGTTGGTTTTTTAATTTTCGATATAATACCAACAGCTTCCATTCTATTTATTTCATATTTCAATTTATTAATCAATTTAAATGGAACATGTCTACACGGTTCTACTTTACCTACACTTCCTTCTTTTAATTCTATTTTATATTGAAAATCGTTTATTCTACCATAACCATTAAAAACATCTGCGTATTTCTTTATAATATCATTAGCTGTGTTTACTGAAAAAGCATTTAAAATGTCAACATATATAGCTTCGTCTCCAGGCTGGACTCTTTGTATCAAATTAAAATCAATGGAACTCTTTAAACCTAAAATAGGTACACTTTTACCATCAAAAATTTCAAACTCTACTCGTTGTTCAATATTGCCTACTTTGCAATTCAAGCTTACTTTACCAATAGTTTTCATTTTTTCTTGACTATAATTTTTCAAAATTACATTAGATTTCAGGCATTCAGTTATATTCAATTTTCTACATAAGTCAATAGGTATTATATTACATTGAGCTCCAGTGTCAATTTTAAAAGCAACTGTTTTCTTAGAATCTAAAATATTTACATGTTGTATCCATTCGTCTCGTGCACTGATAGCATCCACACTAATCCAGTCACAAAAAAATTCATCAAAATACTCACATTCAGCCTCAGACGCCACATTTACAACTTTTATTGAACGCTTATTTTTACACATTTTTTCAAAATGTCCTGTCTTACCACAGTTTATACAGTCCTTCATAAACGCTGGACAATTCTTAAAACGATGATTGTATCCGCACCGTTGGCATGCGGTCACCTGTTGTCTTGAAGCACCCGGCTCTCGTGTCGTAGAAGATGATGATGATGATGATGTCATCTTTGTCTGTTGAACTCTGCTCATGTTGTTGCCTGCGTCACCGTCATGAGGCTTGGAATTGCCGCTACTCAGCTGTTTTTTTATGCTAGCAACTTCCTTCGTAGGCTCGAGTTTTTTAACATGCTGTTCCGATAATTCAGCACTTTTACAAATTTTAACAGTTTTTACCAACGTTAACTCACTTTCACGTAATAACCTATCTTTGACTCGTTTGTCTAAAATGCTGACAACAATGCGATCTCTTATCAAACGCTCTCTCAAAGTACTAAAATTACAATCCGCACTTAATTTCTTCAATTCAGTCAAATATGCATCAAACGACTCACCAGGCTCCTGATTCCTCGTGAAAAACATGTGCGAACTAACACTCTCATTTTTGATAGGCACAAAGTGCTCTTCAAATTTCTGCAGTACTGTATCGTAACTGTTTTTTTCATCGTCGGTTAATCCCAACGTATTATACACGTCTACACATTCTGCACCTCTGCAATGCAAAAATACAGCCACTTGTACATCATAGGCCATTTTATTAGTACCTGATGCAATACGATATATTTCGAAAAGCTGTTTCCACTTTGTCCATCCTTCAGTAGTTAACTTTTGTAAACAACTTGGTGGTTTCAAGCCCGTTAATGACGTAGACGTGGTTGTAAACGTCGTTGTCGTTCCTGTACCTGCAGCAGTAGTAGACATTTTCACAATTACACTACGCAACTCACACACTGTATTCAAACTGAATAACTCCACTATATATTTTATGCACTTTAGTTCTTCAAAGCCGCAGCGCCATGTTATATGTGTGAATAAATGTACACTTACACGGTTATTAAATATAATAAAAAGATTTATTATACAGCTACAATAGTGAATACATCGTGAGCGTGTTGCTCTTATGGCGATCGCCCTGTGACTCACTCACATGCCCCACTATACATATGTCATGGCGTATCCCCACTCTTATAACTTATGGTACTACTCACAACACTACAGATATTATAAAGAGACGAAGTCGTACGGTTTATCAGCCACACGTTGTTTGCGTCAATCTATCAAGAGATGAGATCCTCTCTCGTTAAAAAATGGTTATTATTTAATTATTAATATCATGAGTTCGGTGATGTGAGTTCATTGAACACATAAGTTGGTTGGTGTATTGCTTGGGTTCGCTGAAGGTATATTATAATTCTGCCCTTTACTCGTCGTTGAGATGAACCTATCGTTGTGCCTTTTCACTGGAAAAACATAAGTATTGGTTTATATAAATACTTACTTGTGACGGTTGGTTACTAGTAATGTTGAGGTTTATTGCTAGTAAGAAAGTGAGAAGAATTCAAATCAACTTATTGCCACCACCACTGCTGCCAACCATGTGTCGTTCACCTAAGCTGTAAAGTCTTAGTCTAATACAATAATAGTCAAACTCTTGGATAAGTTATGAATTGGTTTTTTATTCATCAAACTCATTATTAATGATTACTGTTATACAATAATATTGTTTACTTTCTTTTAAAATTTTCAATGTTGATGGACTCTTTCAAATAATTAGATCTCAGGGTTTCCAGACTGAATCGGACTATCTATATTTTACATTATTATTATTATTATTATTAATTTTATGGCAATAAACATTGATTTGCCTCACATGAATGTTATTATGTCTTAGTTAATATCACTGACTGAGGCCCTATTCTTTTGTCATAGTTTGTGTAATTTTTGTTGTTCCAAGTACCCATACTATGTTGTACTCTTGGTCACATTAATTTAGATTTATACTGTACTCAAGTTTCTTTATATTAGGTGCTCCTTATAGTCTCTAGTTTGTTTACACTCCAATACATTTTAGTTTAACATCATTCCAGTCACTGCTTTTTACTAATTTATTGGAAACTTGTTGGCCAGTTTAGGTTATGTCATATCTTGGATTCCCAACAATGGTTGAACCTCAGATTATGTTTTTTACTTATTGTATGATTCTTTACATTTACTTATGGCTGATTTTTATTGTTTATAGTTATTTTTCTTTATTTTGTTACTATCTCAACCTTTATTGTTGAGTAATAGTTGTCTTTTAGAATTTTATTTCTACTTTACAAATTTTACTAGTCTTTTGGACATTATCTAGTTGTCATTTTTATACAATACTAATTTATACATTTACAACTCTTATATTCACTCTCCCTTTTAATTTCTACTATCAATATTTTACTTTTGAGTTCTGGTTGTACCGTCAAGTCATTAAAATTAGTTTATTAATAGTTTTATGGCAGTGTCAAGTCACAGCTTAGGGTTTTAAATCAAGTTTTTTAAATCACTTTTGTTTACTTTATCATTAATTATACTTTATTCTCATGGTTTATTTTGTTCTTATCATTACTAGTTCCTTCTGGTATCTGATTTGGTTTTGTTTTCCCTATTCACACTGATTCTTTTATCCTCCTTAATAAATTTCTTATTGTTATAGGTGTTGTAGTTTTCTTCTCACTGTCTGATCTATTGGGTATTTGGGTCAACGTTCTCTTGTCTTTAGTTGTGTCTTCGTTTCTTCTAGAATACATTTACTTATTAATTAGAATCTATTTTATTCCCTTATTTTAATCATAATTCATTCTATGTTCCTGTTTACATGTTCATCTTTTGTTGATTATTTTGTTTTGGATAGTTTTTAATCTGTTTGTTTTACATTGGGTTCTGGATGAATTATATGTACCGTTACAATATTAAAAACACTGTCATTAATTTAGAGAATTCTGTACAAAATAACTTTAGAGAATTACAAACTTACATCAGAGAATTACAAAATATTACAAAACAAATTTATAGTAAACCAATCTATCAAGTGAAAACGGTTCTTACTTAAAATTATATTGTTGTAAAATATTATTTACCAAGAACTTAGTATATACGGAGTACTATAGTACTGGTATATTGTAAAATTATGTATATGTCAACAGTCATACTCTTTCCCTCTCGTTCTTCCTTGCTCTCTCTCCATCACACACACACACACACACACACACACACACACTCTCTCTCTCTCTCTCTCTCTATCTATCTCTGTCTCATGCTCTCTTTTACTTTATCTCTTTCTGCAATACCACTCCAACACTCTCCACATCTCTCTTTACACTCTCCCACTCACATAATTTAGAGACTTATGTACAAGATAACGTATAGATTTACAAACTTACATTAAGTTACATTTCCTACATTAACTACATATATTCTACATTCATATATAGTGGGCAGAGTGTTCAAATAAAGTTCTCAGATGCTACTTCTCCTTTACTTCCAGTGAGGTCAGATGTACCGCAGGGGAGTGTCCTGGGTACCTTCTGTTCACCTAGGACTTACTGTCAGGAAGAAATATCACTGTTGCTATCACAGCAATACTAGAATCACATTTTGACCCCTCAATAGTGACTCTTATGCTACGATAATTACTAAACAGCATTCAGTTATGGCTTGATAAGCAGCACATAAAAATTAATTCATCCAAGTCAGTACATGTTACATTCACCACACTAAAGGCCAACTGCCCTACAGTAACAATTAATAGTAAACCAATACCCCAAGCTGAAAATGTTAAATACCTTGAGATGCACTTGGAAAGGAGACTAACATGGAAGAAACATAACTTTCAAGAAGATTGAACTTAACATGAAGGTTAGAAAAATCTACTAGCTGATAAGCACAAAATCGTGGTTAAGTCTCATCAACAAACTTTCAATACACAAAGCAATTCTTAAACTGGTATATACTTATAGCATTCAACTTTGGGGCGCTGCTAATATGAGCAACATATATGTACAACATATTATATAGTTACGATGGTCTACTTGGTCATCGTATGGTACAGTGGAAAACAAAATACGAGACACCAGTTATGTCACTAATCACCAGCTTTAATTATCACAATTAAACATTTATAATTAACTCGTACAATATTTCCAGTTAGATTTGTCCACACACAATAACTATCACACAATTATTAACACAATACTACTTCACTTCGGCAAACACTCAATCCGCACTAGCGAAAATCGCTCATGTAACTGACTGACAACCTGGCTGCTATGGCTTTATATACGCCGCGCTGAGGTCCAGTAGAGCTTTCCCTCCTTAACTGCACGCCGGTGGCTTAATGCATATCTCAAGTGTTCCTGGAACTTACTAGAATCACCTACTGATGCAACAGCCGCCACACTGGACGGGGGGAGTGGAGAATGTTCTGAGTTGTTCGGTAGGCTTCTCGTAACACTGCCCCCTCCTTAAGCCTGCTCGTCCTGAACTGGCAAACCATCTCTGAAGTAATACTTGGCCAGGCGATCTAGGTGGACGTCCTTGCAAAAGCTAATTCTCCAGTTCTTCGAATTCAGTCTCGTGTGATCCAAACATAAAGTTCCCAGGAATATGAGTCTTCCACTCAACCGCTAGTTTTGCTGGAATCACTCCCGTTGCGTTTTGTACTGATGACCTAAGTCTGTTTGGTTCTTGTAAATAATCTCTTGCGTAACTTCATCTTCAGCAATTTTTCCCCCAGGCGCGTCTATTAACTCAGGAACAAACAAGGGTTTCCTTGACACCCATTGTTGGCTTTCCAATCACTTCTTTTGCTGTTACACTTACTTGTACTTCCTCTGCTAGTTCTTCTTTCATTTCCACTTGCAATAGGAAAGGTTCCTCTTGACCAGACTTGTTGACTTCTTCTTCGGCCAATGCCACTTGCTTAATCAAATGGTTGGTAGACCCTGTCATTTTAGCCATGAAAGCTTTATCTTCTCTTGGCCAACCTTCAGGACGTTCTCTCTTATCTTAGTCCACAACGAAACCGTAGGCATTCATAATGTCTGTGCCAAGAATCACTTCATCAACAATGTCTGCAACAAGCATTTAGTGGCTAAAGTCAAGAAGACCCAGGTGTACACGTACGTCTATCTTTCCTAACACATTGATGGGGCTACCAGTCAGTCTGTATTGTGCAAGAGCTAATTTGAGGCCATCGGTTGCTGATTAACTCAGGGCGCACAATAGACACTGTAGCACCCGTGTCAACTGTAAATGATGTTTGTTTGCCTTCCGCAAATCCATTAACAATCAGGTTTCCACTAGTCTTATGTAGCATGGAAACTGTGTGCTGTTCTGGGGCTTTACTTCTCCAATTGGTGCGATCACTTCCTTCTCTCAGTATTTTCTTCTCCCAACAGTCTACCTGTAGATGAGCACATTTCCCACAGTTGTAACACTTCGGTCTTCTGTCTTTTTCCCATCGTTCAAATCATTGTGGTGCTGCTGACTTCTTAAACTGTTGTTCTTGAATTGTTTCTTTATTCTGTCTGTTATGACGATACTGTGATATTGGATCCATTTGACTACAACATGATGCCATACTTTGATTAATGTAGGTCGCCGACTTGTCAGCTTCAAAATGGAGAGCATGAACAAGAGCGTCTGATTTACTATCATGCCATGCCATTCTTAACGCTTATTGTAATTGACTATTTCTGATACCTTCAATAAACATAATGAGAGAAATCCACTTCCGGAAGTCCTCCAATTCTTCAGGATAATCTAATCTTGTCAGTCGGTCGACATTCACTTCAAACTCTTGAAGGCTCTCCCCTGAACACTGTCGCTTCGCTTTAAGTTGAACACGGTACACTTTGCACAAATGCTGATGACCGTACCATAATTCCAGGGCTTTTGTTAATTCAGCATAATGTCCTGACTGTCAGATTCCACTTTCTGTATTAGTTCTGCGGCAGGCCCTTTTAAAGCAAGAATGAATGAAAGTCCTTTCTCTTCTTCTGCCCATTTATTTAAGCAAGCGGCAGCTTCAAATTGGCGAATATAAGTTGCCCAATGAGTGCTTCCATCAAATGCTGGGCCCTTTGCGTAAAATGGCCCTATTACAGTTAGATTTCTCTGATATTTTGAATCTTCTTCAGCATTTGTTAATGGTCTTTCATTATCAACTATTTCTTTTACTAAATGTTAGACTTCCTTTTTAATTTGTTTTATTGAATTTGTAATAGAAACTTCTAAACTTGAAATATTTGTTATCATAGGTGACACAGATTTTCTATTTCAGATATTCTGTCAACTTGTTTGTTCAGCTCACCTCGTAACTGGATGAATTTTGCAGTGGTACCCTCTTGTACAAACGGATTAACGTCATCTGCTTGACGACTAAATTCTTCTTTTTGCCATCTCTCTGGTGTTTCATTTTCACGCTTACGTTTTTCATTTAGTCGTTCTTCCATTAGTGCTTTCTGCGGTTCCTCTTCCGCTTCTCTTTCCTGTCTGCATTTCTCATCCAGTCGTTTTACCTTTTCTGCCACCTCTTGTCGGCGTCGTTCCTCAATCTGCAGTAGCATTGCTTGGAATGATTCTATCGTCTGACTGGTATCCATTTTATTTTTATCAACTGCCACTAACACCACTCTTCTACAAAGTGTCCTCTGTTTCCAAAGTTAACTGTTCTATCCCAGTTCTGACACCACTGTTACGATGGTCTACTTGGTCGTCGTATGGTACAGTGGAAAACAAAATACAAGACACCAGTTATGTCACTAATCACCAGCTTTAATTATCACAATTAAACTGTTTATAATTAACTCGTTCAATATTTCCAGTTAGATTTGTCCACACGCAATAACAATGTCTATTAATAGGGTTTCACACAATCATTAACATAATACTACTTCACTTCGACAAACACTCAATCCGCACTAGAAAAAATTGCTCACGTAATTGACTGATAACCCGGCTGCTATGGCTTTATATGCGCCACGCTGAGGTCCAGTACAGCTTTCCCTCCTTAACTGCATGCCGGCGGCTTAATGCGTATCTCAAGTGTTCCTGGAACTCACTAGAATCACCTACTTGAATGACGCAACAGCTGCCACATTGGATGGGAGGAGTGGAGAATGTTCTGGGTTGTTCGCTAGGCTTCTCGTAACAATATATTCTACCGTGTTTTCAGTCCAAAACTCTAAGGTCAATAGTCTATGATCCATGGTTTCTTTCCAAAGTTCCTATTGTGAGAGAAGAAATTGTACACCTCAGCACGAACCATATATCTAAATTAGAATATCATCCTAACCCCCAGCTATTAATTTGTTGGATAATAGTGAAGATATTTGTAAACTAATAAGACATAAATTGTTAGATCTATTCTACAGGCTCAATGAATAATGAGTTAACTATCTGTTTTATCTATACTGTATTAGATATAACTATATCTGTGTTCATGTGAACCTTAAGTGTTAGTGTTAACTGATGTTTCTGCCCTACAGGCTCAGTGTTTAATATCATGTTAATGTAAGTTCTCAGTTCATGCCAGCAGTAAGTGGTAATGTCATCTTGTTTAGATGTTCGGATATTTAGATTTTTAATTATAGTTTTTTGTGTAGGTGTGTATCTGTGGACAAAATGAAGAAGAGCTGTCAAGAGACAACTCTTTGAATAATGTACATTTATGAGCACATACACAAGAAATTTCCCTCGTGTTGAAAAAAAGAGGTGGAAATAACTTGTGGCACACTTTCTAGGCGGACTTCTGGGCTCTTTTGACCATTCTGAATGATAACGTAACCCAATACAAACTCCGTCACTTGTGTATTTTTTTATAGGCATATTACATCTTTACAATTGCTGAAACTTCTTACATTTTGTCAAAACATAATCTGAGCTAGCATTACTATTAATGTTGCAAAAAACAAGAATATAGCATAAAACAAAAATTAAATTAAAGTGAAAAAATCTATGTTTGTAAAAAATGAATTGGTAGATCAGAAAAATTTTATTCCAACTGTTTTTAAACTAACATAACTCAGTCAAAAACTCTCAGATTTGAATTCAATATAAAGTATTTTAAAGCCTGAAATCCTAACTTTAAAATCTCCAAAGTATAATTAAAAAGTTAAAGGAAGTTTTGTTAATTTAACACTGGTTAAAGAAATTAGTCATTAATAAAAAATAAGTTGGCTTAAAAAAATATAAGAAACTTTACAGCCTTTATATAGTCCTCTGAATGTATGACAATTTTATGAATGAAAGTAACATGATAGACACACTTTTTTTTTAAAAGACTTCTTTCCTGCTAAAGTCAAAAACATTATTTTTTTGAAAATTAATACATTTTGTTTTCTTATAATCTTAAAATTAGCACTCTAGACATTAATGAAAGTTTGTTCAGTAGTACAAATCATTAAAATTCTATTTATTATTTTTATGACATGAATTTTAAAATATAGATAATACTATATCATTTTTAAGGAAAAAATTAAACACTAATGTAACTTTAGAATGTTTTATTTGAATAATTAATTCTGTTAATTATGATTAGTTTGATTAGTTATAACTAACATATTTAACCAATGACAACATTGGGGGATTTTTGAAGTTACGATTTCAAGCTTTATTTTGGCCCTTTATTGTACCAAAATCTGACACTTTTTGGCCGAGTTATGTGAGTTTAATAACAGTTTACATGTACGGTAGAAATAAGTGTAAAATTGAACTTTTCCGACCAACCAATCCTTTTTTTTGATAAATGTAGATCTTTAACTTTAATTTATTTTATTTTTTATGCTATAATCTTGTTTTTAGTAACAACAGGAGTAACACTGGTTGTAATTTTAAATAAGTAATGAGCCACTAAAAAAATTTGCGAAGCGATGGACTTTGTATGGTGTTAAATTATTATGCAGAATGATCAAAAGATCCTGCAAGTCCATTCTAGAAAGGTGTGTCATACAGAATCCAATATAGAATTTGGTCTTGGGGGGGGGGGGGTCTGGTTGAGTCAGTTCATACAAAAGGAAAAACAAGTCGTTAAGACTAATCAATATTAAACCTTCAAAGTTGTTAAAAATGTGTAATAACCTACTGAAATCAATCCCATTAAATTAATAACACAATAAAAATATTGTTTATTATTGAATCATTGTTTGTAAGACACTTACTGACTTAATTGATTTTCCTATACTTCAAACGTACACGCAAATGCTGTGTAATAAACTTGTTTGTAGACTTTTTAAAAAAGGGTTACTACTGTATTAGCATACACCACCGAGAAATCAATAAAACAGCTTAAAAATTAAGAGATTAACAAAATTTCTTGGCAACTTTTGACCCTCGGGGGGGGGGTCCATCCCGTTCGTCCCCCTCCCCCGTGTATACACCACTGGTGACATAAACTTTTTGTTTCTACTCTTTTGTAAACTTGAGGGGAATTTCTCATGGATTTGTTCGTATGTCAGTCATTTTATTTATTGTTTGCATGACGAACAGATTACAAATTTGCAATAAATTAAAAAAAATATATACCTTTAAGTGACTGTTTTAAATTATTCCATACCTACATAGGTTTTTCCCACCATGAGATTGTGGAATCAGAATCCAAAAATTCCCTGTTCAAACGCCACAATCACGTCGCCAGGTTCATGCATTAAAATTTCATTTGCCTAGTACTAACTTTCAGTTTTACTTTATATGATCACAACACTTCCTCCACTTCTCAACTAAATTTCCCAAAAATAACTTTTCACAGAGTTGAGTTTTACCTTGCAGGGATTCATATAGGCACCCACTTATTCTCCTTTTTACATTAGTACAAACAAATTTGAAAGACAACAAATCAAGATGATATAGTGGCAGACACATATAGTTGAATGACCGGCGTCAATGAAGAATTTATTTATCTTGTACATTGGTTCGGTTTGTACATAGTAAAATTTATAACAAAATGTAACATTTAAAACGTAACAGTTTTATTCCTAAGCCAGTCCATCCTGATCTGTTTAAGAGATGAGGTATGTTTTTTGTTATCCAGTATATTATTGTATATCCCATTTCTAAAAAAAGCAATGGAATTAGGAGTCAAATTGAGAAGCAGCATGTTTTGAACTAATTTAGGAAAACTGTCTGTAGTGTTTGTCATCATGATAACTGCAGTTTTCGTTATGACTGGAAAACCAAAAGAGCGTTTTTAACAAACCCCCATTCCCAATTCCAAGTAAACCTATTACAGTATAATTAACTTTGAACCCTTTCTGGTCATTTAACATTTCCAATTTCTGTATCAGAGTGCCAGTAAGTGGAACAGATAGCACTGATTGGATACAAATTTAATCAAAGTAAGCTATATTTCTTTTGTTATGTGTGTTGTTTGATCTCTCTTGAATATGTGGCTCTTGATGCGTCATTTGTTGGTGTTTCTATTAAAATTTTACAGGATCACTACACTGTGCTCAAAATCAGGAGAGCCCTAATTTAATCTTCACAGTTTCCATAATACCTGCGGTAGTAATAGAATAAATACGCCATTGAAATCCTCACTTATTTCTTTACTTGACTGTGAACTTCCACATTTTTAGGGGTTTAGTTAGTTTACACTTGAACGAAAAATATCAAGAGTTTTTTGTTCTTCCACCGCAAACATCGAATTTGTCTAACTGTTACGAAAAAGCAAATGTCAGAAAATTTCCTGCCAAGGAGTTGTTTAGCATTATGTTCGACATATCATGTCAAATATTTACTTTTCTGTATTTAATCTGTGTGAAGTTTTTTTTTGTAAATGGCTGCTAATTCCATAACGGCTACTCTTTAAGAAGTACTTGTTGCACTATAACTTACAAAAATTGTAATAACGACTACTAATACTTTAAAAATATAGTAAGAATACCTATCAAATTTATATAAATTAATATTTAAACTGTTATCTAACAGATTTTCAAGCCAGCAATTGTGTCCGCTTGTACTGTCAATTTCTTACCGAGACCATTTTTTCTGGAAATTTTAAACGACAAGAAAGGATTCGAAGTTAATTATAGCGTCAAACAGGTTGTGCAACATTTACAGTATAGTGAACAACATACTCTCCATATTTAACTTTACTTTGTATGTATAATAAATAAATTAAATCCCAACTGCACTGGGTACAGGCCACACACGCACATGACGGAGTGTTTGGATTCAGTTGTACAGTTTGAAAGTCAGTACTTTGAACAAAGAAGAGTCTACTTGTTTATGATGGCTGTCAGTAGAGGGGGGTTAAAGATTCAGATCATAATATTTCGTTATGATTGTGTAAGAAAGAAAAAACAGCATGATGAAGGTCCATCAAAACAAGAAATGTAACGCTGAAACTTTTAAAATTTCATCAAAAAATTTCCCTCAGGAGTATGTAATAACATTGGAAGAAGTAGTGAAAGATTATTTAGCCAGTAGTGTATGTTCTCTAGGAAAATAAAAAAAGAAAAGAAATATAGACCTATCTTCAGCTAATCACTGTTCCGAAGTAGACAAATTGGTTTCTTCAAAAAGTGTTGGTGAACAATGAAACTGCTGCAATTTCACCTGTAACACCATTTCTTTCCAGACATAATGTCTGGCTGCCAGTTTCATTTTAATGTTTATGACAAAAAATTCAAAATGTAGGCCTTGTCAGTGATTATATAGAAAATGAAAAAGCATGCTTGACATGCAGAGTAGGTGCAGCCATGAATTTCATGCTTGTTTATTTAGAAGAGGATTGCTGGTTTTTAATTTTGGAAATGTGCCTAAATCATGCAAACCTTATGGAGAGTTTCTGAACTTGTCATGTCCCAGTGGTTGGACAATGAAGATGTACCACTTCAGTTTGAAATATTTTTGTAGAAAGACAAAGAAAATGTATTTAGAAGGTTAGAATCGAAAGTTCAACAGCCTGATGGAAGATGATAGGAAAATTTAAAACTGAAGCAGTATATATTACAGTTCAAGTCAAAACTACTGAGCTTGTATCTCTTGGGTAGGGAAGAAAAATGAAGTATAGGATATTCAACTTTATGAGAGTCTAGAAAGAATTTGGAAGCTGTAACAAGAATATAGACATTTGAATAAACAGATGTTTGAAGAACAAATTTCTATGTAATGTGCAAGTTTATTTATATAAGAAAATACTATAAGTATACACACACACACACACATACACACATGCAGATCTGTTTTTAGGAAAAGACAAATACAGTTTTATCTGTGAATATTCACTTACTGGTGTTAGAATATGAGAGTAGTCAACATAAGGCCTACTTATGAATTCAGTAAATGTTACTACTGAACATCTACGACTACAACACGATGCTTCAGTAAATATTTTATGTTTGGTTACTTTCAACTCTAGACAATGAGTACATAAGAAATGATTTTGGAGTAGGACCTGTACCTATAATTATCCAGGCCCGTAGCCAAGGGCTAGAATAAACTTTGCCTGTCCTAAAGCATTTATAAAATTCTTCTCCAATTTTAGATCAAGATTTAAAAAAATTTTAACAGTCTCATTGAATGAAAAACTACGAATTAAAAATCCTGTCTATTTAAATGTTGAAAAAATGGAGTTTCCGCTATTGGAATTTGTGTGAACTCTATAGGCTCATTAGAGAATTACCAACAGTCATGTAGCATGTTGGGAACGCTTAAAGTGAAGCTGTTATTTTAAACATGGATTTGCTGTGTTTATTGCTTGCAGAAGTTCATGTGTTGCAGAAATAAAAATTGCACTTGTTTAAAATCTATAAAGTGTGTAGACATGAAACTATCAAAACATATAATACATCTTTAACATTGTAAGAGGTAAGTCCACTCATCCAGCAGGCTGGACACAATTTTTTGTTAAGAAAACAAATTTTAGTTCAAAAAAAGGTGATAATTGTGGTTTATTAATGTCACAGGACTCAGAAAATTTGTTAAATATATTCATCCAGTAAAATTTTGGACTGGAGAGGATAATATACTGTCTTGCCTTACTACAAACAGTTAATCCAATAGGTTGTACACTACGAGGCCATGTATACCACAACCAATATTAGATGCTACAATTTTTAATTTAAATTGCTTGAGTAATATCAGCACTACAAGAACAGCTAATGAACACCCAAAACCATCATACAATTTAGGAACGTGGAATTCTCCATATGGACTGTTATTATCCATGTTATTCTCAGTTGTCCTTTTCTGTGAGGGTTTGGTTCAACCAACTCCATTCACTTCTTTGAATTTTGTTCATATCAGTTTCTGTTTTGTTTTTTAGTATACAAAATGAGTTTCTGGCTTGTTGTATTTTCTGCTCAATGTCATGGTCAGTGCCTCCTACTTTATGATAAAACCAAGGTAAACAAACTTGGCAACTCTGTCAATAGACTGATAATGTAGATTGTTAGCATTTTTAATGGTAGCCTAAGCTGTTTCATTTGAATGTAAGGGTTAAAAACATTTTATTTTTTTGTTTATTCTGGCATTGTGTTAGACATGTCATGTGTTAGAAAGAAAGTATAAGTCATTTCCATTTGTAATCTGTCATATAGATTTTCTGATCACCTGAAGAAACCCCACGTTTTCTCTAGGATTACAGTTCCCTTGCACCCTGCACTTTGTTAAATAAGAAAGGAGTGAGGACACGTCCTTGTATAACCCTATTTTTATCTAATCTCGGGATTTTCTCTCCCCTCATTTTACCCTGCAGCTAGTTTTAGTACAGTCTATGATGAGTCTATTTTATCTGGAATACCTTTCTCTATAAGAATAATCCAGATTTCTGTGTGGTTTGGAGTACCAAAAGTGCATGTAACTCTATGAATGTCAAGTGATAAACAAAATTCATTAGTGTTCTTGATGAACATAGATTATAACTATATTTGATTTTAGCTATCCTCTAAAACCCAGTTGTTTCAAGATCTATAATAACAAGATCTTTATAAAAGTTTAATAATTATGAATTTTGTCTTTCAATTAGTAAAAAATTGTGCTTTCAAATAGTATAATCAGCAATATCCAGAATACACTAATTTCCTATACCTATTCTATTAAATGATAGTGTAAATAATATATTAAGATACTGTTTTACCTAGCAATGTGAATGCATTTGATCTACTTCAATGTTTCACCAAATGGTTTCTATTTTTTTATGTCCTAGCATATTTTCAACACTTTTTAATTTTAACTGTGTTAATAATTGTAATAATTTACTTATCAGTTAACAATTTGAATCACTGGACTGGTTTTTATACATCTGAACAATGCAGTATTTAATAAAGAGTTTTTGAGTTTTTTTTTGGGGGGGGGACTTTAGATTTCCTAGCATTACTTTTTCTTTATAAAGATAACAGATTACTCGACCAACTATAATTTTTTTATTATAAATATAAATTCAGTGGATGGTGAGGGAATAATTTAAAACAATGTGTTTTAACCTCTAAATGATTCAAATTAATTTACTATATTTTTAGTTTTAGTACTTAATTTATAATACTTTTGTATTAAGTATAAAAATAAATTTCTTCAATTAACGTATGTCACATAAACTCTGATCTTCATTACATACAAAAAAAAAACTGATGATGCTTGTCTGTGTATGTTTAAAAGTCTAAGATGATCGTGATCTGAATGACATGTGAATCTCTTATGTATAGTATTTTGTTGTTAATTAAAAGAATACTAGCAATGAAAATATATATTTAGAAACTACAGATCTAGTGACAACCTCTACCCAGTGTTTCTCAACCTTTTCAGCTCCACAAACCCCCCCCCCCTGATGAAACCTTAATAACAGTAAATGCAACTGCAAGAACAGCTAGTTAAAACTATTTAGCTGCGTTCAGAGTAATGGGTATGAACATGTATGTATGAAGTGTACAAACATGAGCAATTTACAGGTACCAACTTGATGTGTACGTCCTCCTTGTAATCAATACTCGCAGTGAGAGCGGCATGTTCAAACATGCATATGGGCACACCGTGCTCGCAGCGGTACTGTGTTATAAAAGAAGCGTAAGGGATTGCAGAACGTCAGTTTCGTTTCGAGTGCTAAGCGTGCGTGTGATGAGTTCATTTAATTTTTTAAAAGTGTTGTTTGAGTGATAAATAATAATAATAATAATGATAATAATTAAGGTTTCAGTTTTAGTGTGAAGTTTTGGTTTTTTACTGCGCGTTCAAACGGTAACTGATTTATTTCCAATTAGATACTTATGCAAAATGGATAAATTTGTGAAAAAACCAAAGTAAGCCATCTACATCTGGCGAATCAGTTGGTAAAAAGACAAAATTGTACAATGGCAGTTATTTAAAATATGGGTTTATTTCATTGGATGGAAAGCCACAGTGCGTTCTTTGCTTTTAAGTCCTATCCAGCGAAAGTATGAAGTCATCAAAATTAATTCGTCCCTTGGAAACTAAACAGCTATGTCATAAAAACAAACCCTTGCAATTTTCAAGAGAAAATTACATAATTTTGAAAAATCAACAAGCTTCAAGCTTCTATTTGTAAATCAAACAACACTTATAAAGCTGCATTTGAAGCATCCTATCTCGTAGCATTAAGAGTAGCTAAGATGTCCAAACAACATACAATTGCAGAAAACCTCATAATGCCTGCTCCAATTGATATGGTCAATGTTTTAATAGGCGCGGAAGAAGCAACAAAATTAAAAAAGGTTCTGCTTTCTAACAACATTGTATCAAGATGAATCAATGACATGGCTGCCGATATTCATGATCAGATAATTCAGAAGGTGAGTTAAAGCGAATTTTTTGCTATTCAGTTTGATAAATCAACAGATGTGGCAAACATTTCTCAGGTTTATATTTTGTGAGGTATGAATGCAATGGATCAATCAAAGAAAATATGTTGTTTTGCAAATCAATACCTGGTCATGCAACAGGACAAGGCATTTTTGATGTTTTTTTATGACTGGACAAAATGTATTGCAGTATGTAGCGACGGTGCAAAGGTGACAACAGGAAAGAACAGTGGATTGATGACAAACTTAAAAGATTTAATGCCAAGGGTGGAATGGGACCACTGCTTCCTTCACAGACATGCTCTTGTCACAAAAAATATGTCAGACAATCTCAAAAAAATTCTTTTTGAAGCTGTAAATATGGTTAATTTTATTAAAAGTTGATCATTACAGAATAGGCTGTTTGCTAAACTGTGCGATGAAATGGGCAAAAAGAAAAAAATCTCTTCTTTTCCGTACTGAAGTCAGTTGGTTATCGTGGTGTAAAGTGTTGACCCGGTTCCTTGAATTGCGAGATGAATTAATATTTTTACAGGATAAACAAAGGTCATTCTCAATGTTTTTATAGAATAATGAGTCTATGTTGATGTTGGCTTACTTAGCAGATACATTTTCGTATTTAAATGACTTGAATCTGAATTTGCAAGGACGCGATAAAAACATTTTGTTAATGACAAAGTCCATGCTTTCACTAAGAAGCTTGGGATTTGGATTATTCGCCTTGAAAACAGAAATTTTGATGTTTCCACTCACTTCCGATTCTATTGAAAAAAATTTGGTTCAAGAAGACACTATTATTCACCACAGTTTGGATAGCACAAAGTTGCATTTGCATGAGCTAAAAATTCAGTTGTCTGAAGTCAACTTATTATATGTTTAACCATATTTTCTCTTAACTACACAACTTATATAAACCTTTATAGAATTTATTTTCAATGGCAATGGCATCTTAATAAAAATTTAAGTCTGAACAAAAGTGAACAAAATTGAAATGTAATCACAATAAATTCTTCAGATGCTGCTTCTCTTCTTATAAATCATAAAGTCTGAAGTACTGCAGAGTCCTACATGTTTTAATTAGATATCTAAAGTGCTTCACTCAACTACACTGTAAATAATACCCCTAATGTAAGCACACTATGAAGAATATTTTAACCCCATTATTATCAATATTTCAGAGATTCACTACCACTAATGTGTAACATTCTATGCACATTTGACATATAAACAAAAGGACTGCAAAAATTTTGTAAAACTGACAAAAAGACGTCGCAAATTGTGAATTTTTCTTAAGGAAAATAAATAAAGTACACTCAAATCGGCTAATAAGTATATAATTTATTACTCATTTGCTTTTAGATAACAAAAATTTAGAAAGACCATATCCATTTTTAGTATAAATATTACATATCTAAATACTGGATAAATGAATTGTGTCTTGTATCCATTTGTTAGGAATGTTTAAAAAAATGACTTCTGAGAAGAAGGTAACTCAGAAGTTTTGTACACACATTTGTATGTAATTTTGTTCTATTTACTTTGCACACACACACACACACACACACACACACACACACACACACACACACACACACACACACACACACACACACACACACACACACACACACACACACACACACACACACACACACACAATGTCCTGTATTTTAAATCCTGTCATGTTAAGTGATGTTACTTATTTGTTCACTCTTCCAGTATGCAAATTTACTGTCAATACAGTTCATGTGTAAAAGTAGTTGCATAAGTGTGTGTGTGTGGTAATTAAGTAACAAAGTTGTCAAATAGAAGAATAGAAAATAGGAAAACTCTACCTTTTAGCTGGTAACACATTTCACAGTATAAATATGTTATCACACTGAATTAAAATTGATGTGGCAAGAAATATCTATATAAAAAACAATTTGAATAAGAAGCTAAAAAAATAAATATTATTTAAAATTAAACTTTAGTTACAAATCTGAAGAAATTCATAATTTAAAAAAATAAATTACTATATTTACTTAAACGATGACTGTTTAAAGTGTTGGTACCCATAACTATTTAATAAAATTCACTACCAAATAGTGATATGAAATTCTTACATGAAAATATGTATTGTCATACAATGTTTAACTGGTGCTTCACAGTATAAGCAAAATTTTATTATTAGAAGCAACAATTATTTACATGTCATTCAAAAATGACTAAGTACCTTTGTAACATACAATGAAAAAACAGGAGACAACAAACAGTAAACAGCACTACCAAAACTCTCTACCAGTTTTGCTTAAGGAAATTAATAAGTCCGTTAGTTGAGGGATCATGACTATTCACAGGGGTTTTGTCTTGCAACTCTGGTTCTATAGCTTTAGCAAGCTGTTTTCCCAATTCAACACTGTAACATAAAAATGAAAAACATAATTATATGTACTGGTACATATAGTAAACCACAAATATATATAATATGTAAGAGTAGTGTGTGTGTGTGTGTGTGTGTGTGTGTGTGTGTTAAATATGGGTAAAAATTGTATTATTTTAAGATATACAATCACACTTATCAGTAATTTCATAAACCAGAAATGGACTGTAGTGTCTAATGTTATCAAGAGATATTCTATCTCTGTCTGTATCCCTTCTCTCTCACTGATGTTTTACATAAGTGCACGTTTATTTTATTGAAGTAAAATATCTTACCTTGCCCTCTGACTTTCAGTTAATGATAAACAAACAGGCACATGATGGAAAATGAAAATTTTTACAATTTCTATTATAGTTGGTTGCCAACTCACCTACACATTCTACAAAATCCTATATTTTAAGCCTGTATTGGGTCCTATTAGCCCTGTAAATCCTATGTTATTAGATATTAGTATCAAATTAGCTGTTTACAATTTTTACATTACTTTTCAACTTTGATTGATAAGTGAAAATGAACAATTGTGGGAAAAGATAATACAGACACAAACAATTTCTGTTTTTATGAGTACACTTACACATTTAGTTAATGTCTAATATCTAATGATAATAAAACAGACCTACATTCTTTTAATAACTGTGTAAAAGATATTACTTTGTGTAATAAAACAGAACGTTCAATTTCCAAAAAGTAAGAGTTATTGAAATATACACTGTATCAACAATAATGTATTACACCACTTTCCTCTTGTCTAGGACATAATATTGGGTTGTACATAATAAGACTATAATTGAAAATATCAAGTAAACAAAAATAAAATAATAAATAACAACTGAAACACATGATATTAAATATATAGAAAAATTCTGTAAGTGAAAACAGTGACTTACCCCCACTGATCAAATGAATTTATATCCCAAATAACTCCTTGAGTGAAAATCTTATGTTCATAGAGAGCTGAAAAAGTTGAACATTGTTTTTAAACAGAGTACATTCATAATATCATATTGTTAATAGTAATGTTATTGTCACATGATAATAATTACACCAATTACAATAATAAAAATGTATTTTTTATTTTTCATGGCCTTGATAACTCTTTTGAGTCATTGTAGTTTTTTAGCTAAACAGAACAAGAGTATGACTTAGAAATGAAGAAAATGAAAAAAACAGTAACAAAACCTGTATAAACATTAATACTTGAGCTGTCAGTGATGTATGAGGGCTATTCTAAAATAACTTCCAATCAGTTGCCATACACAAACTGAGTGTATAAACATGGTGCACATGCATACCGAGAAGTGTACTTTTATACTGTTACATGAAAATATGTGGTCCAATTTGATTATTTCTATTTGTGTAGTGAAGCGCGTAGCCTGTCAGTGCATGTCCCACCAGCAACAAGGTGCACTGTGGTATTGGTTCCAAATTTTCCATTGTCTGCTGGGCAGGTTTGGGACTGTGTCCTTGAACAGGTCTGGGACTGAACGGCATCGGCATTGAACAACAAAGAACTCGATCAATGGAAAGGTCGAAGGCAGGAGTGAAACAGTCTGGCACTGCTGGGGTCATGCACAACTGTGTCTCCAATCACTTGGTGTGGATTGTGGAATCCCCGATCAACCACCATTGGATCGAAGGATATAAGATGGTGCTGAGACATCAATATGACTACCAGGCGGTTGAATCTATTTGCACAGGAATCACCAGTACAGGCAAGAGGGCAGATTCTTCGTACCTAAATGCTTGAACTTTAGGGAAGTTTGCAGATGGGAATATCGAACAATTGAGCAAATGCCCTGTCGTCGGCTGAATAGAGATCGGTACACTACCGGACTAAGTCTGGGGAGGGGTGTAACAGTGTCGTGAAGATGAATGTCAGGCTGGCTACCCAGTGCTTAAAAGAAGGTCTTATTAATTATGTCAGCAGTTGCCCCAATACCTTGGCAGCATTGTTTTTTTAATGAGGGACTGCAAAAGCTGGTGCAACAATATAATAAATGCCTGTATGTAGGTGGTGATTATATATGCAAATGGAATACAGATATGAATGTAAATTTTGTATACAATCATGTTCTTTCCTATATTTTTAGTTTGTCTTTACCAGCCAATCAGAGGTTAATTTCAGAATAGTTCTCGCATATGCCTATGAAAGACATCAACATATGAACATATGAGGTTTCTACACAGTAAGTTCCACTGAGCTGTTAGAAAAAAGGACCTTGGTTTTTTAATTTATTTTTTCCAGTCTCCCTACCTTAAAACAATTTCTGGACACATCGCTAGCAGTATTGAGTTACTTATTTTGATATGGCATAAGCTGTAAATATCATTTTAATAGGAATCAGCTGCCTTTGATCATCACTGCCTATTTGTAACTTCATTTTGTAGTTCATCATGGAGTACACTCAAATGAAGAGGGAAGTGGAGACATAATGTTCATAAGAAAGAGCTTGTTGAACAAGTGAATACAAAAGTCAAGAAAACAGACATTTCATGATTGATCTTCAAGAAAAGATGCTCTTCAGATGGGATTCACAAGAGTACTGGGATTCACTCTTATTCACTCAGAACCGTTACTGAAAACCAAGGCTATTGTAAACTGCGTACAAGAAGGATGACTGATGTGCACAAAAATCAAACAATAGCATCTTTCCATGCATTTGTGGACTGCTACTAGAAAGGCGGAAACAATTTCTTTCCCATATTATATGACAGAACAAGGATTTTATACCTCAAATTGATTGACACAACAATCCATACAGTAGTGTCATTCAACTTCATCGAAGGCAAAACAATTCAATACACCTGATATACCAAAGATCGTGGCTATCATGTTCTAGGTCAAAAAGGCAACCAGGAACAACAACCACAATGAACAATAACTGTAAACTGAAGGTATGCTTTAAAAACTGTGTGCCATCCATTCAACATGGGATGGTGATACCAAAATTGTTTTCACTCACAATGTGCACACACACTGCAGTGCATAATGTACAGAGATTCAGTAATTTGGAAGGTTTTTTTTATTATCTCCCATGCTATCCAGACCTGGCACTTAATGACTTCCATGTCTTTAAATAAATAGTCTGTATCTCAGTGGTGAACTGGCTGCAATCTCAGATGATGGAATTTTGTGCAGATGATATAAAACAGCTTGTTACTCAATACAAAAAGTGCTTATAAAATAATAGGGACTACATAGAAAATAAAGTAGATATGTACAAATGTTGAACCTGTAACCAATTTTTTTCTGACATTTCATTTTTTAATGGCCCTTCCTTTTAAAATACACCTCATATCCTCTGGCAATCTTAATACAGAATAATTATAAGTGTAGGGAGACTAATCCAATTTGACAACTTGTACAATGCCAGAACAAAATCTCCTTATAATATGCTATGTGGCATATTCAAGTTTAAGTAGATGGTGTAACTAGTGTCTTACTCTTGAATCACAGGCCAAAAATTATTCATCAGGCCAATCATACATCCTGATTGAATTCTTGGTATGATACTTTTGATTATACACTCATGTTGGTTTTAGTGCCTTTTCTGTGCCTGTGTGTGTGTGTACAGGTACTTAGGAACAACCTACACACACACACACACACACACACACACACACACACACACACACACACACACACACACACACACACACACACACACACACACACACACCTTTATTTCTGTATTTATGTTTGTAATTTTATGTACCTAAAAGTCAACCTTCTTAGCAACTGCTACAGCAGAACACTCTACAACTCTAAACAGTAGATCTTAGGATGAAATTGTAAAGTGTTTTACAGTAAATGGAGAAATGTTATTACTGCTAGGCTATACACATAATGTGCATGAGTTTTTATACAAGAGAAACCAGTTTTTAATCTACAGTTGTAACTTACCAATGAGGGCTCCAAGTGTAAATGGTGTAACTTTCTTAACAACAATTGAGTTAGTGGGTCTGTTTCCTTCAAAAACTTTATGTGGTAAAATTTTCTCCAAATCTGCTCCACTTAATCCAGATTTTTCAAGTTCACTTTTTGCTTCAGCTACTGATTTACCTTTAGCAAGTGCTTCAGTCTGTGCCAGAAAGTTGGCTAACAAGATCTACAAAAACCATTAATATTATTTATATTAACCAATACCATTTCTGTAGTCATATTTAAAGTAGTATTAGAAGAGTAGCAATAATTAAATACTAATATCCCAACCCAAATAATTAAAATATATTTTACTTCAAAAATATTTATTTTAATAAATATAGTTGAAATATACTTTTTAAAATACATTTTATGTATAATGACATTGACAACTGTTTAGGTCACTTTTGATCTTTTAAATATCAGCACATCATTATTTCATAACTATCTGTGGGGCTGCTGTCCATACACTTTTATGGGGGAGGAAGAAGCTACTCTTACTTTCAAAAATATAACATTGTAGGCAATAAAGAATATATAATTAGCTGTAAGCACTGAAAACTTAATGTAAAATGTTAATTACAGGGTAACTCAAAAAGTAATGTGACGATTTCATTAATAAAAAAAAAATATATCTATATATATAAAAGAGAAATACCACTGACTCACTGATTCATCACGAAATCTCTCTAACTATAACACCTAGAAACTTGAAATTTGGCATGTAGGTTCCTTATGTGATGTAGGTATCCGCTAAGAAGGGATTTTTGGAAATTTGACCTTTAAAGGGGGAAAAGGGGGGGAGTTTGCCTGACTAACTGACATAGAATCAACGTAGAGCAAAAACTACTGAATGGATATCAATGAAACTTTGAACATAGCTTCATCATAGGTCTTAGGTGCTCACTAAGAAACGGTTTTAAAAACTTTCACTCCTAAGGGGCAAACCCCCCCCCTATTGTATATATGTATCTATGTATGTATGTTCCACATCTCCTCCTAAACCACTGGACCGATTTCAACCAAACTTGGCACAAATATTTTACGCGACGGGAGAACCAACATAGGTGAGGTGCTTTTTTCGATGGGGTCCTTTGGGGGTTCTTTGGGGTCTTCCACATCTCCTCCTAAACCACTGGACCGATTTCAACCAAACTTGGCACAAATATTTTACGCGACGGGAGAACCAACATAGGATAGGTGTTTTTTCGATGGGGTCCTTTGGGGTCTTCCACATCTCCTCCTAAACCACCGGACCAATTTCAACCAAACTTGGCACAAATATAATACGCAACGGGAGAACCAACATAGGATAGGTGTTTTCTTCGATGGGGTCCTTTGGGGTGTTCCACATCTCCTTCTAAACCACTGGACCGATTTCAACCAAACTTGGCACAAATATTTTACTCAACGGGAGAACCAACATAGGGTAGGTGTTTTTTCGATACGATCCTTCGGGGGGTCCTTTGGGGTCTTCCACATCTCCTCCTAAACCACTGGACCGATTTCAACCAAACTTGGCACAAATATTTTACGCAACGGGAGAACCAACATAGGAGAAGTGTTTTTTTGACACGATCCTTTGGGTCTTAAAAACTATTAGATCTGGTTACTATGGCAACCCAATAGAATAGATTCTGGTTACCATAGCATCGGTGGAAGTCTCCCGCGTAGGAAATAGCGCGGGAGTCGTCCGACGGGCCTTCCCCGGAGTTCATCCACGGAACCCGGGGAGGTCTTAGGTTGGATCCCGCGAAAGACGGCGGGGCCAGAGTCCACGGTTCTTATAAATAAAGATATAGGTTATGATATCAAAGGTGGTGTATGCATCTTAAGAAACTTCTTAATAGTGTGTGAATTCAGAGTTGTTTCAGTTTGAATTTAAAAGTGGATAAGTTAAGATCGAAGTAAGTTATAAGCGAGTATAAAAAACAAAGTTTTGATAGCAAATGTATTCAGATCATAGTGTTCAGACAATATAAATGCACTTGCTTCAGTTTGAATTTAAAAATTGATAAGCTGAAATCTATAGAGGTACTGTATTGTTAGAATAAGTTTAGGAGACACTAATTTAACAAATGCCTTATTTCAACATTAACACAATGAATTATAAAAGACAGTAAATACGCAGCGCTTGCAAGTACTGTAGACATTTTATTGAAAACTAATTTAGCTGTTCGCCCTCTCCCAGAGTTATAAATCGAGCAGGAGCATCACGCGCAACAGAATTCTTCTCCAGATATAAGAATACAGTTTATGACATGTTCTTAAACAGGTGCGCTACAGAGTATTCCTCCAGTGAGAATGCGAACGTAACAATATAAGGAAGATTATACAATATACAAGTAATATAACGTTAGAACAAGAATAGGTGCCTATGAGCCTATGAATAAATTATGAACCCGAGCAACGCTGGGTAAATTGGCTAGATATAGATATCTATATAAGCCAAATACCACTGACTGACTCACTGATCACGATATCTCTGAAACCACTGAATGGATATCAATGAAACTTTGAACGTAGCTTCATCATAGGTCTTAGGTGCTCACTAAGAAACGGTTTTAAAAACTTTCACTCCTAAGGGGCAAAAAACCAAATAATGAAATTTATCGCGGGAATTGCATACTTTGTAAATGAAGTGGTTGACATCTCAGTTTATTGGAAACCCCAAATACATTTAGTTCTGAGTTTTTAATCATTGTTTTAAATTGAAAAACTTCGTTGTTTGCAGGTTCTTACAGTCGAGAAAATTTCGATGTTCAATTAATTAATAAATATATGTCCTTTTTTTTCTCGGAAACAGCTCTAACGATTTTCTCGAAATAAATAATAAATAGCTGTTGCTATGAATGTAAATAAACAAACTAAGAGTTGAGAATTTGTACAATCTATCTAATGCTATACTATTAAGCGAGCAATAATTGTACAATTACGTACAACGTGAAACTCCGTAGCGAAGCACGGGTATTTTGCTAGTATATATATAAAGGAGAGAAATTTAAATTTTAATAAATCGCACATTTAAACAAATTTTAAACCCCTGAAATAACTCAAAATAATATTTAATAAAGAGAGTTAAAAGGCCAAAAGGAATGCGAGTGTAAAGGTAAGGAAACCCTTTAATAATTTACCATGAATCGACATGCGGTAATCGGAATCAACTTGCATACAGACCCATAAACAAAACTAATAATACCTGTAAATTTGCAATTAAATAAATGAATAAACAATAACACAGTAGTGTACCTTAATTAATTCTGAAGTAAAGCATATCATTGGCTAATTAATAGGTCAAACATTAATACCGTAATTATCGAATAAAGGTGGAACTATTTTATGGTGAAGCGTAAACTCCGCGCAGTTAACTTACCTGTCCTAACATAGTAAATCAGTCGAGATGGAGTGTTCTCGTTGTAAACAGTACATACCGGAACCATGCCCCAAAAGTACGACAATATTTGTTTTTTTTTTAAGTATAGATTTAACAAGGTGCAGAGGAATGTAGCGGTAAACTAGTGTGTCATAAAGTAAACATGTAATCTATAAAAAAAAAATAGGAATAAATAAGTGTGCGGGATGACATCTCTACTGACTAGTGTGTAAGATAGCAATGTTTCTTTAAAATAAAAAAGGTATGACGACCTAAAGTGAGAACCTTTTATCAATAATGATGTGACGTGCATTTCTGTGGCAAACCAAAAACATTAACTTGAATTACACTACTAAAGAGGCTTAGCTACCAGCAGACTTCTGAGAACAGCGTACCAGATTCATAATGACCGAATCACTTCAGGAACTTCAGCAGGAAAGAAAACTACAATAAAGATCGACCGTCTGTGGACACCCCAAGAACCAAGGAGCAGGACATGGAGTAAACATCAGAATAGCAAGGTGACACGGAAGCCTGTCTTCCGTGGTTAATTAACATTCAAACAAATGATTTGTAAAAGACACTTTAAATAACAATATAAAAGACTTTAATAATAGTCACTTTGTAACATGTAGTATGTCATACGATTAAAAAATGTTTGTAGTAGCAAGTAATGCTTATATTATAAAGCTTCTCTGATACTAAAAGTTAAATCAAGTCCATTCTTCAAATGGCCCCCCAAATAGTATGATAGTTTATGAGTAAGTGAGCTTTACTTACAAACCAGTTTAATATCCTGGATCCGTGGAAAATGCTAGCATATAACATCCCTTATTTTGAGGGCCCCTTCAGAAAATATGTTGTAAACTGTAAACTATATATTAAGAAAACCTTATGGTGAAACCTCATGTAGAGCTGTTAAAGAAATCGTTTAATAAATAGATGCCATTACATAACACTTAACACTGAGTGAATAAATCATCAGACACCCCTGTAAACTCTCCTTTAATTCTAACTACAGCTTGTAAAATTAATAATTAGAAGTTGGTTACGACTATGGCAGCCTATGCAATTGATCCGAGGCAATTAAGCACAAGTTCCCGATGTTATAACGTAGGTAAGACGTTATAAAATGCACCACTCTGCTCTTTTGTAAAAAAAATAATAATTGGGTAGATCGTGACACATATACCATGTGCCCCTCTATAGATCTATTCACTCAGTTACTTTAAAATATTCCAGTAATTTAATATAAAAAAATATATAAAAAAAATAATAATAATAATTAGAATAGAATAGTATATAGGTAAGATTGTGAATTTAATATGTGTAAACTCATATTAACATATTTACACATTATATGACACATTATACTAATCCATGTACGTACTTGTCCAAAAATTTCAGTCACCAACGTGTTGGTTTGACAACAAACCAAGACCGGCAAATTTCCTGTTTTCTCCTGTATAAAACGGTATTTTGTCGCCCCATTGTCACTGCTTGTTACACCATTGTTCGTTTTCCCCCTTTTGTTATACCAAGCGTGTGTAATCTCGTGCCTAGTAACCACGTATTTCCCCATATTGTTGAAAGTAAATTGACGTCTGTGTGAGATTTCTCTTTCTCTGAGACGAGATTTAATTCTTGCACAACCACAGTAAATTTTTACAACGAATTAAAATTGTTTATTTGAGTAAACAAGAAAGAGTAGTATAGGATTTAGTATTAGTAGAATAAGTACTTATAGTGGTTAATATCAGGGAAATATGGCTTTATTTAACCCTGATTTATTATTAAAAGATGAACTGTGCTACGAAGCTCTTTTACGCGGTTTACCTCACGTGAACGTAACAGTAGCTGAATTGCACAAATCGTTACGCGAAAGTAGATCAGATACATCCGCGCAGTTAGGTAGATTAAGCGAACTCGATTATGAGAGCGAAAGAGAAACGTGTTATACGAAGTATAGGGAATTGATGTTATTATCCCAAACCCTTCACGACGAAAAATCACCTGCAGTAATATTGCAGACCACGCAAAGAATAGAGCATTTAACCTGCCGGATGAAGAATTTATTAAACTGGCCTAACGTCACTGTAATCCCTCCCGATGTGCAAAAATTTGCGGATGAGGCATTACAGCAATTACCCACAATTATCAATGAATTGCGAAGAATGTCCGACTCATTTAGAATGGAAGAAATAGAACAATATCTGAAGAAATTATATATTTCCACAGTTCAATCTCCTACTTTAGAACACCCTCCCACCACCGCGAATCACGAATCACCCACCGTATCGAAGATACAACCGAGTCATGAACAGCTACCAGATAGAGACGTGAATACCCTAACGATATCGGAAGCCCCACAGCCTAGTGGTCATCATAATCGCACCAGTAAGTATGCGGTTACGATGCCTAACGCAGCATCAGGTTCCCCTATAAGTATACCAATTGTAAATTTTAATGTGCACCTCTACGGAAAGATCACGCATCCAGTAGAAAAAAATCATAACAGAAATTCCGTATATGGATGGCTTAAGTATTACTAAACTGTTAAACTTCATCAAATACCTCCTACAAATAAAAGATTTACAGCAACTAAATGATTGGCAAATCTTGCAAGTCCTCCTACCCAAATGTAAACCACCACTAAAGGATCGTGTAATGGAATCATTAAGCTCGACTCTTCCAGTAGAAGAACTTCATACTACCATTATAAAACATTTTATTCCCACAGGAATTTATGAGGAGCTCAAAAGAAACACCGTACTTCGAGTACAAGGAGCCCATGAGAGACTGGCCCACTATATTGCTGACATCAGAGAGTCTTCCCGACTACTGCAAGTCAACTGGAGTGAGAAACAACTGGTCGATACCATTTTAGTAGGATTATCTCCGGAAGAAAGATCTCGATTAGCATTAATAAATAGGCCCAACACTTTCGCAGATCTAGAACAATGCAGTATTCACTCGTCAAACGTATGGTACTCAGATCAGAACAGACATGCATTGCTATCCACTGGACCACGTAGAAATGAAATGCAAGCCCTGGTAACAGATGCAAGAACACAGCGCGAAAGACGACCATTTCGTAGACCTACCAACTTTCACAACCATGGTAAAGCTAATGAGCCTCAACCTCGACAGGAAACAAGTGATACCCCTCGTAGAGAAAATATATGTTATAACTGCGGGAAATTTGGACACATCAGTAGAAACTGTAAACGGAAACAGTACTATCAGAAAACCCCTTATCCAAAAAACATGTAAGGCAGGGAGATCCGAAATCCTGTGTCTTCCGCAGCATCGTGAAAACAGGTAAACCCCGAAAAATCAACGAATTAAAAAAAAATAACCAAAGAAAATTAGACCCCTATGTTAAGAAGTTCATTGATAAATGTAATGCTATTAATAAATGTGACTTCAGTAAGTGTCAATTACCATATATACAAGTAGACCTCGGTGTTACATCCACCCTCGGATTAATTGATTCCGGATCAACACGAAGCTTAATTAGTCAACAGCTAGCCGATAAATTATTTGAACACAACCTAGCTAAACGCAGTCAATCGGTGAATATTAGATGCGCTACAGCTAATAAACAAAATTTAATGATAAAACTCGGCATCATGTTTAAACTAAAAATTAAAAATTTAAATGGTATTTTCCAATGTTGGTATGCGACGAGTTAGGACCCGACTTAATATTGGGAGCTGACTTTATCAGTAAAACAGGAATAATTCTTGACATTCACGATAAGAAGTATTATTTTGGATTCGATCGTTCACAAAAATATAGTTTTGATGGTGAAACAAATAACAAAGAAAGTACTGGAACAGCTGCTACACATCTAGAACACCACGAGTCTGAATTAGCTCATCTAGAAAGTAGACTGAAAATGCAGACACTAATAAAAGAGTTTTCCACCGTCCTCACTCCGAAGTTAGGACTAACGAACCTGATAGAGTACAAGATCAATTTGAGCGACAATAAAGTAATACGTCTACCCCCATACAAGTTATCGCCGCCAAAAATGGAAGTAATGAGGAATCAAATCAACAAATTATTAGAACAAGGAGTCATCGAACCCTCTACTTCACCTTACTCATCACCCGCGTTTTTAGTACCAAAAGGTCACGACAAACATAGACTAGTTGTGGACTACAGGCAATTAAATAAACGGATAGAATTCGAGTCTATACCACTTCCCGACATCCACAGTGCTTTTCATTATTTTACGAAAGCGAAAGTTTTTACCATCATGGATCTAAATCAGGCATTTCATCAAATACCCCTTTCGGAAGAATCCAAACGTCTAACCGCATTTGCCGTCCCTTTCAACCTGTACCAATTTACGAGAGTACCCTTTGGAATATCCCACGGAAGTTCTGTATGTAGCCGATTATTAGAGAAATTATTCCACGATATAAAATTTAAATGTGTATCACTACCTAGATGACATCGTTATCTACAGCGAATCAATGGACCAACATCTTAAACATCTATGTGAAGTACTATCCCGATTAGAGAAAGCCGGATTAACAGTAAATCCCAGTAAAGTAAATTTTGCTGTCACACAATTTTCATTTTTAGGTCACATAGTAAAGGCCAATGGAAAGGTAAGCGCAGACCCCGAGCGACCCGTGCGATCAGAGAATTTTTACCACTGCGGGATGCGAAAGGAATAGCCCGATTTTTGGGAATGATAAATTATTTCCACAAGTATATCCCTCATCTAGCCAAAATTGCAGCACCTCTGAAATCTTTAAGAAAGAAGGGAGCTAAATTTGAATGGAGTCTGCAACACCACACTGCATTCGAAAAACTAAAAGAAAGCATATCACCCCCAGTATTACAATTAGCCGATTTTACAAAACCGTTCGTAGTGCAGACAGACAGTTCAAGTGTAGCCCTAGGTGCAGTAATATATCAGGAAGTAGATAACTCTAGATTACTGATTAGTTACGCTTCACGTACTCTGACTGACCAAGAAACGAAATACTCCGCATACGAATTAGAATGTTTAGCTATCGCTTTCGCATTTGAGAAGTTCAAACCTTTTTTAGAACATAAAGAGTTCCTGTTGGAAACGGATAATCAAGCATTATCTTGGTTATTAAATCACCCTAAACAGTTAGGTCGTATTGGAAGATGGGTATTAAGGTTAAATTGTTACAAATTTAAAGTACAACATATTAGAGGTACCCAAAATGTAGTTGCCGATACACTGTCACGTATGTTCCAGCCGCCTAGTAAAACATCTGAAAGCAAGGAGAGTAGAGAAACGCCAATTATCAATACTTTAATTACCAAATTTCCCCTTGCATTTACGAACATAGCTCAGTATCAACAACAAGACCCCCTTTTAAGACCAATTATAGAACAACTTGATAAAGGAAATAAGTCAGAAAAATACATATTGAGTAAGAGAGTATTATGTTATAGAATAGCAAACGGAAAATATTTACGAATAATTGCCCCTGATATTATTAAACCTATGCTGATGGAATACTACCATTCTTCCACCATTGGAGCACATATGGGAATAAATAAAACAATACATCGAATTCGTAAAGAATATCATTGGGAAAATATGAACAGTGAGATAGCTAGTTTCGTGAAAAGGTGTAAGTTGTGTGCACTCTGCAAGTTGTGGCGAGAAACAGCCAAATAAGTCAATTAATCTCAGAAATTCCTACTACCCCGTTCTCTAAAATTTATTTAGACTTTTCAGGACCCTACCCTCGTTCTAAATCAGGAAATACCATGCTACTCATTTGTGTAGATTCATTCACCAAATTTGTCTGGATGTATCCAATGCGGCGAGCGTTAGCTTCGACCACCGTAAAGATATTGCAGGATAGATTATTTAAAGATTTCGGTACACCCATACATCTAGTGTCAGATAACGGACCCCAGTTTAAGTCAAAGGAATTTAAGAACATGTGTTTCAAACTAGGGATAGACCACATTACCACTACGGAGTATCGTCCGCAAGGTAATATAGCTGAAAGGTATTTGCGAAACCTAAAATCTGCTTTAATAGCCTACCATGCAAACGACCATACGTCTTGGGACCAGAACCTATCCTGGATACAATTCGCCTATCATGAAGGACATAAATCTACACCATTTGAATTATTGTATAAATACAAACCTAACCACCCATTATCCACTAAGTGGAAAATACATGAGTTACTACCCCACGAAATTAGGGATAAGAATATAAAGAGAATCTGGAATGAAGCTCGTGCTAATTTAAGAGCAAACTTAAAGAAATCGCGAAAATATCACGAGCGGATTAATAATAACAATGTAGTAAAGTACCAAATCGGTGACTTAGTAATGTATAGAACACACCCGACGAGTAGTGCAATCGATAAGACCACCTCCAAGCAATCATACCGATGGTGTGGTCCTTACCAAATTCACAAGTACTTAACTCCAGTAACAGTAGCCCTGTACGAACCCACTACTCAAAAATATGTACGAAGAACACATATTTCGCAGATAAAGTATTATCACGAAAAAGGAAATGGTAGAGTGCAAGCCAACTAAAGGTAGTAAAAGGTATACCTGCAACAGAGTACTTGAGTAACCACTTAATTACCTAATCGTATAAATAGGAATGAGGCCTGATCAACCTTGGATCCTGTTCAGCGAAAGTAGAGAAAAGTGAGAAGTCAGCTGACATCGAATATAAATAATAATTAAGTAATAAATTACTTAAAGAGTAATTCTATAACAAGAGTAACTCACAACTAAAGAAAAAACCGGTAGTAGTCTTAAGTAGTAGTATTAAGAAGAATTTAGTATGTTTTCGATATATTCATGAAGTGTGAATTTTATGTAGTCTAAGAATTAGTTTGTAAGGCGTTGTATATCTTGATAATAGGAAGAAGTAAGTCGAGAGTGACTCATGCACCTCATAAATTTGAAAAAAGAAAAGAGTGAGAGAAATTTCACATAGTAATGCCAAGCATATTCCCAGTACATTACTGACATAATAACTTAAAGAAAACACATCCGTTTCCCCACCCAGTGTCTTCTTTAAGCGGAGGAGTATGTGACGATTTCATTAATAAAAATATATATATATATATATAAAGGAGAGAAATTTAAATTTTAATAAATCGCACATTTAAACAAATTTTAAACCCCTGAAATAACTCAAAATAATATTTAATAAAGAGAGTTAAAAGGCCAAAAGGAATGCGAGTGTAAAGGTAAGGAAACCCTTTAATAATTTACCATGCATCGACATGCGGTAACCGGAATCAACTTGCATACAGACCCATAAACAAAACTAATAATACCTGTAAATTTGCAATTAAATAAATGAATAAACAATAACGCAGTAGTATACCTTAATTAATTCTGAAGTAAAGCATATCATTGGATAATTAATAGGTCAAACATTAATACCGTAATTATCGAATAAAGGTGGAACTATTTTATGGTGAAGCGTAAACTCTGCGCAGTTAACTTACCTGTCCTAACATAGTAAATCAGTCGAGATGGAGCGTTCTCGTTGTAAACAGTACATACCGGAACCATGCCCCAAAAGTATGACAATATTTGTTTTTTTTTTAAGTATAGATTTAACAAGGTGCAGAGGAATGTAGCGGTAAATTAGTGTGTCATAAAGTAAACATGTAATCTATAAAAAAAAATAGGAATAAATAAGTGTGCGGGATGACATCTCTACTGACTAGTGTGTAAGATATCAATGTTTCTTTAAAATAAAAAAGGTATGACGTACCTAAAGTGAGAACCTTTTATCAATAATGATGTGACGTGCATTTCTGTGGCAAACCAAAAACATTAACTTGAATTATACTACTAAAGAGGCTTAGCTACCAGACTTCTGAGAACAGCGTACCAGCTTCATAATGACCGAATCACTTCACGAACTTCAGCAGGAAAGAAAACTACAATAAAGATCGACCGTCTGTGGACACCCCAAGGACCAAGGAGCAGGACACGGAGTAAACATCAGAATAGCAAGGTGACGTGGAAGCCTGTCTTCCGTGGTTAATTAACATTCAAACAAATGATTTGTAAAAGACACTTTAAATAACAATATAAAAGACTTTAATAATAGTCACTTTGTAACATGTAGTATGTCATACGATTAAAAAATGTTTGTAGTAGCAAGTAATGCTTATATTATAAAGCTTCTCTGATACTAAAAGTTAAATCAAGTCCATTCTTCAAATGGCCCCCCAAATAGTATGATAGTTTATGAGTAAGTGAGCTTTACTTACAAACCAGTTTAATATCCCGGATCCGTGGAAAATGCTAGCATATAACATCCCTTATTTTGAGGGCCCCTTCAGAAAATATGTTGTAAACTGTAAACTATATATTAAGAAAACCTTATGGCGAAAACCTCATGTAGAGCTGTTAAAGAAATCATTTAATAAAGAGATGCCATTACATAACACTTAACACTGAGTGAATAAATCATCAGACACCCCTGTAAAATTTCCTTTAATTCTAACTACAGCTTGTAAAATTAATAATTAGAAGTTGGTTACGACTATGGCAGCCTATGCAATTGATCCGAGGCAATTAAGCACAGGTTCCCAATGTTATAACGTAGGTAAGACGTTATAGTAAAGGCAAATTTTATTTTCCCTGCTGCAATGGATGGCAGCACTGACTGAACAATGACATATCATAACCTCAAAGTTTTTTTGTTCTTTAGCTGTGTTGTTTCAGTGCTCAGCTCCATTCGTATATTTCAGGGCATTTTATTATGAGTGCCCCGTTGTCCGTGTGCACCAAGGAAGAAATGAGGGGAGTGGTACGTTTTCTGCACTCTGAAGGGACTAAACCTGCGGAGATTATTCGCAGAATGCACCAGCAGTATGGTGAGAGCTGTCTTAGTGAACGCAAAATTTATGAGTGGATAAATCGCTTTAAAAATGGTCGTGTATCTATCTGTGATGAAGAGCGTTCAGGTAGGCCATCCACTTCGAAGACGGACAAGAACATCGAGACAGTTGAGCGAATGATTCATGATGATCGTCGTGTCAATATTGATGATATTGCGCATGTGTTGAACATTACCCACGGTTCAGCAGTTGAAATCATCCACGAATCACTAAATTATCGCAAAGTGTGTGCTCACTGGGTACCACATCGACTCACAGACCAGCACAAACAGAAACGATAATTGATGACTCGTTGGGCACTTGGTGAAACATATTAATACAAAGGTTTTGTAAAATATATAAAAACACTTGGTAAGTTTCACAAATTTTTTAATTAACTCTGACAGCTGTTTCGACTAACTTAAGCCATTGTCATCATCACTCGCTCTTTGACAATGGCTTAAGTTAGTCGAAACAGCTGTCAGAGTTAATTAAAAAATTTGTGAAACTTACCAAGTGTTTTTATATATTTTACAAAACCTTTGTATAAACAGAAACGTTTGGAAATTTCAAAATCATATTTAAGGCGTTTAGAAGAGGAAGGAGAAGAGTTTCTCAGTCGCATAGTAACCGTTGATGAGACGTGGGTCCATCACTTCGAACCACAGAGTAAGCGGCAGAGTATGGTGTGGAAACATCCATCCTCGCCTACAGCAAAAAAGTTCAAAAGACAAGTTTCTGCAGGAAAGTTGATGATGACAGTGTTTTGGAATATGAAAGGTCCACTTCTAATTCATTACACTCCTAAAGGTCAAACAGTGAATAGTGACAGCTACTGTGAGCTACTGCGAGATCTGAAACCCAAAATCAAAACAAAGAGGCGAGGAAAACTTTCAAAAGGTGTGCTTTTGCTTCAGGACAATGCCTGTCCTCATACTGCAGGGAAAACGATCCAGTGCATTCAAGATCTTGGTTTTGAGCTGCTGGAGCATCCGCCATACAGTCCTGACCTAGCTCCAAGTGATTTTCACCTTTTTGGTCCGATGAAGGAGCACCTGCGTGAATCCAAGTTTTCGTCGGATGACGAGGTTGTGGAGTGCGCGAGTGGCTGTGCACGATGCCACAAATCTTCTTCCAGGACGGAATTACGAAGCTTGTCAAGAGATGGACCAAGTGCATAGAAGTTGAGGGAGATTATGTAGAGAAATGATGTTATTTGTCATCCTGTTTTCACAATAAAAAGTTCCTTTTTAAAAATTTGCCTATACTTTTTGACTTACCCTCGTATAAAGTAAAATATTTTAAATGTTTCAAAATGTTTGAATTTAAAATTTGTACTTTATAAAATATGTATACTTGAAGCATATCAAAGTTATACAAAATTAATAAAGTGAAATATTGTTATCAAATTAATGTGTATAATAAATTTTCTGAAGCCATAACATACTCGTGACTTTACTGAGCTTTGTGGTCTGCTCTACTGTGTCCACGTTCTATGTCAGCTTGAAACCAACCTTAAGTCAAGCGTTTCACATTTCCAAGTTTATATTTCTAGCTTAATGTAAACACTGAAACTATTTCAAACAGATAGTTGAACCAACCAATGCAAAAAAAAAAAACTAAATTTACTTCTGAAGAAACATGTGTCCAATAATCTTCAGTTAAATACCTTATAGTTAAATGTTCTAATAGAATGTGCTATGTATTATCACATTTAAAATTCTGAATATTTCTTTGCAAACATGGCTGATACAAGTTTAAAACACTTATATTTTTAAATTAATTAAAGTGCTTTTTAAGTCTGCAGCAGTATCCTGGTTCTATAAAGTATGTGTTTTAAAATGCTTGTTAAAGTGAAGTATTTCAAAACAGCCTTGTTTACACACACACACACACACACACGCGCGCGCGCGAGCGCTTGTGAACACAATATTTTGCTTACAAGGTAAGAGTGGCCAGATTCTTGCCATTTTCCAAATGTTTAAATCCTGAAAAGATTACAATCTTTTTATCAAAGTCATGAAGGACGCATGGTAGAGAAAATCAATGTGTGGGGAAGGGGGAGAATGTTGGATGGAATATCTACAAATGGTCGGATTGCGACTCTTTTATGACATACAGTATAATTAGACCATTTGACAGTTGAAGATGTATTCAACAGAATGACTTGAATACAAAAACACACTGATGAAAGGAAAGAAATGAAGAAGGGTAAATCAACCCTCGAAAATTGTTGGCGTTTCCCATTCGCCAGATACCGTTTCCCAGGGGGGGGGGGAATAAAACTTTATTATTTAATATTTAGCATGTACCGCTACATTATTCATTAGCCCAGTTTATATTCTGATAGTCCCTTATCGAGTTGAAGATGAAAAATAATTGATTAAAAATAATCAAGCTGGACTAGGCTGAGTGTTTCCTCTTATGGCCACTAACATGGCTAAGTCCCGACAAGAAATACCATTTGTCTATTGCTACACCAGGGTTGAAATCTTCTAAGGGTGGTCCATTTACTGCCAGCTGCATTAGATCTCCTAATGAAGTTATGTCCAGGGAAAGTCTGTTTCACTTTTATCCTGTTAACGAAGCTCAATCCCCGTTCACAAGATGCTGTTGTTACTGCCATGCATGCAACACCGTAAAATACTTTCTTTAGCTCACCAAAACGCTCAGGAAACTTGTACAGAGTTTTTAATAGCTCACCCAGTCCTTTTGAAGTTATTTGCTCTTCTTTAACCATCATTTTTAATTGAAGCCATTCCGATAGCAAAACATCATCATATATATCACAAGTAATAAAAACATGCGCCAATTGAAGAATTTCCTCATTGCCATATGCAGTTAGGGTGTCATCTTGAGGAAGACACAAGAAATCCAGAACGTGGCACTTGGTGCCTACTACAGTCTCAAGTGTATCAAGATGGCACTTCAAGTAATGAACTGTGCTTTCGATCAGCTTATTACGGATTGATTTGTATTCTTCCTCCCCTTGAGACGTGTTTGTGAGAACAATTCCTTGGTCACCTTTGTATTTTGAGCAATTCAGTTTCTCTGAGTCTGAAGTGTCAGAAAGGAATTGTTTCACACTGGATTCTTCAGATGAAAGCAAGAACTGAACCATTTCCACCGTTACCATCATTGACGATCGTACCTGTGAGACCAGTAACTGTTTCAACTGTAAAACTTTACAAAATGGCTCTAGTTTCCCATACAGGTCAATCAAAAAGTTTAATGTTTTTACAAACTTGTATGATGTAAGGATTTTTAGATAGCCTTTTGCTCTAGCTGCATCCGTAGCTTCTCCTGTTGCAGCTTTCCGGTTCGTTATATCCTCAAGATGGATGACCAGAGGTACGAGATCACGCCGCAAAGCTTTCAAAGCGTCAGATTTACTACATAGCCACCGTACATTGTGAATATTTCTGAGTTTTACTATCTCACTTTCTAAAGTTTTCGTGGTGTTTTTAAGCTCATGGAGGCGTTTTGAGGATCGTTTGTAAAATTTGTATATGTTCTTCACAGTTTCATCAAGCTTTTCTAGGTAAGGGATGGAATTGGCAGCATCAAGTATGGCCAATTGTAGACGATGCGCGGCGCAGTGAATGCTAATTAAATGCGGAGATTCTTCTTTCAAACGAAGTACGAAACCTGACTTTGAGCCAATCATAGACGACGCCCCGTCAGTTCCCACACTAACCATGTACTTTTCTCTTCTCCAATCAAGCCCTAAGTTATCCAAGAGCCCAGTAACAGCAGTGAAATATGACTCTGCCCTACCGCTCTCGAGAGGCACAAGGCCTAAAAGGTCTTCTCTTATCTCCCCTTCACACACATAACGAGCATAAACAATCACATGTTCCTCAGCACTTTGGTCCGTGGAACCATCAATCAAAATACTGAAACACTGAGCATTTTTTAATTTTTGAACCACATCTTCTTGTAACTGTTTAGCAATAAAATTAATGAAAACTTGGCAGTTTTTATCGTTTACATATTGTTTTGTCTCCACATTTACACCTAATTTAGTTGCAAGGGCAACTTGCTTAGGGAAGTCGGTAAATGGTTTTTCATTGATGCCTATAAAATAGGCTATGTTGAATAAAGTTGTTAGATGCTCAAGTATAGAAGACTCTATTTTCTTAATACATTTGGCAAGAGGAGCTTTTCCTGGTTCTGACTCTACTTCAAACCGCGTTAAATTGTCCATATGTACTAGGCTTTTACCACGAAACACAAAAGTTTCCTTTTTCATGGAACCAGAAAATCCGGCTACCCATTTTGGGTCACTATTTTGAGGGTATTTAGCGCATATAGTACATTTTGCGCGGTCGGAATCGTAAGCTAGCCAGGGGAAGATATCCAGCCAAGCTCTTTGAAATTTTAGTTTCCCAGAGGAACCGTGAGTAGGCCTAAGTCCACTAGAACTCGCGTTTTCCACAGTAGGCATTTCAGTTTCCCTACTAGGCCCGGCACTTACATCTCTAGCAGTAGACATCGCACTTGCAGACTCACTAGGCGTCGTCATACTGACAGTAGAACTTTTTTTAAAGAAATAATTAAGTTTAATCTGTTTTATTATGAATAAAATAACACATGAAAAATAAAATATACGCTGAACACGATCTTAGAAATTGAGAATACTCTTAGCACACGAAACAATAAATCACACGCGTAACACATCCGGTCAACTCAAAAATAATTAGCAGACTGTACAACTTGGAAGGAGTGACAAAGGCCGGCGGCCCACGCAGAATGGCGTGAAATTTCCGCTCCCCTCTCTCAGCAACACTATTTTGTTCGATGTGTTTAAGATGTTTATATCCAACAGAGCAGTTTTGTTTATAAAATTCACACGGTGACAGCTAACTGACAGCCTATGACTTCAACACGCGCCTTTACTAAAACAAAAACATGACGTGTTTTGGTTTAATAGACGTCCTTCTTTTTTCCATTTTTCATTCTTTCTCTCCTCTTTTCTCCTTTTTTTCACAGTCAAAACCCACTCGCCACTGGCGAGTGGGCGAGGGGAATTTTCGAGGGTTGGGTAAATGTCAGGAAAAATCTACTCATCAAAATTGTCAGTACCCTGACTATTGGTCAGTATTATATTACTGGTCTGGAGTTACAATTCTAGATGGTAAATAATGTTTTACTACAGTAGAGTAAAGAAAATGACTGAATACTTTAATAAGTTTGTTGCACCTCTTATGATTTTAAATATTCAGATTTTCGTTATATTATATTTCTGTACTGTATACTAATTATTCTTTCATATTTATTATATTAACTTTTAAAAAGCCATTCTTTTCAGGCAACATCAGTAAACCATTTTTTTTCTCTGAATCCTTATATCTTAAGTTGTAATGAAAACATTCTTGGATATTTTGTCTCAGCAAGACGAGCTATAGTCCAAAACTACAAATTCACAATACTGAAGGTTAGAAAGATCGTTACACACATAACTTTCAACAAAACATGCCTCAACAAATCAATCATACCAAAATACGCACAAATCAAAATCAAACACAACAATCAGGCCGCACAAATAACACAAAACATTGCACAAAGGACATACATAGAAGAATCCATAAAACAGTTATACAAGAAAAAAGACGCTCTCAACCGCAAAGCACTGATGCTACACCTACAGATCGCCAACATATACGGACACAATTACATGACTGAACTAATACATCACACAAATGAATGGACAAAAAAACAAATACATAATATACAGACAAAACACGAGAGAAAACTTAAAAACCAATCAGCACAAATACAATTCCTTCGCACAAATTCTACCCACGTACAGTAAACCTCACGAACGTCACAATCACTAAAAACGAACAAACACTCCTTGATAAATGCCTAAAACAAAACCTACATTACAAACAAAACAACCAAACAATAACAAAACACATAGTTGACACTGAAACAAATATACAAAACACAGCACCAGAACATCAAGACACACTAAGACATAACGTAAACAATATAATAGGAGCACATAAGACACCAGACAACAAGAACCACAACTCAGAAATACACACAGCCATCAAACTGAGAGAAAAGGCACACAAACACAACATCACATTTGTAAAAGCAGATAAAGGCAACACAACTGTAATCATCTCCACAGACAACCTACACAACAAAGTACAAAACTTCATGGAACAGAACATCACAGAACTAAAACACGACCCCACTGACAGATACCAAAACATAGTAAAACAACTAATCAACAAAGCCAAACACATAATGACACACAAACAAAAGCCCTACATGAGACAAATCCGACCATCAGCCCCTACCCTCCAAGTGCTTCCCAAAATCCATAAAGAAGAAATTCTGATCCGCCCCATTATCAATTACCATAATGCCCCTGTATACAAACTTGCAAAACATCTAGACAAAATTATCAGACAACACACACAACTACACAACAACATTGCAGTAAAAAACAACACATACCTAGTAACAAAAATAAAAGACATACACATCCCCCATAATGCCACATTAGCCTCCTTTGACATTAAAAACCTGTACACAAACATCCCCATCTCTGAAACAATCACCATCCTACAAAACAAACTCAAACAGAACAACACACCAGACGAACTTATCAACGAAATAACAGAAACTCTGGACATTATCACAAAACAAAACTACTTTACATATCACAATAAATTTTACACACAGAATGATGGTCTACCCATGGGCTCACCCATATCCAGCATTCTAGCAGAAGTCTTCCTCCAACACTTAGAAAAAACAAAAATCCTCACAAACAATGACAGACACTCACATAAAATACTATATTGGCACAGATACGTTGATGACATTCTAATACTATACAGGGGAAACAAAAGACAATGTGAACAGTTACTAACGCACATAAACAAAATACATAAAAACATAACCTTTACTGCCGAATACGAACACAACAATAGAATAAACTTCTTAGATCTCTCCATCACAAAACTTGAACACAGGCACAAATTCAGTATATACAGAAAACCGACTAGAACTGACACACTAATACACAACTCCTCCAATCACCCAATACAACACAAACTAGCTGCCTTCAGAACAATGATACATAGACTTAACAACATCCCCCTAGATGAAAAAGACTACAATGATGAACTAAACACGATAAAATATCTAGCAGAATCCAACGGATACGACAGAACAATAGTCAATAAACTCCTACACAAAACAAACAACAGACAAAGACAGAAAACAACAACAAAATAGCCCACAAATTCAAAAAAGCAGGATACAGAATTGCTTACAAAACTACTATCAAAACACACTCACACAAAGTACAAAATAAATTCGATCTACCTGGTATTTACAAACCAAATTGCTCAGATTGCAACAAATTCTACATAGGCCAGACAGGACGCAGCTTCAAACAAAGATACACTGAACACACAAAGGCACTCCACTCCACTACAGAATCCACCTTTGCAAACCACCTCATTGAAGCAAACCACACATACAAAAACATCAACAATAACATGAACATTCTACACGTACACACAAAGGCCGAAAACTAGACACTCTAGAACAATTGGAAATATACAAACACACAAAAACAAATAAAAACGACATCCTAAATGAACAGACACAATTCAATTCACACGCATTATTCGAACATATCACACTCCACACACACAACATCAATCTTTCGAAAATCGATTCCGTCGCCAACAACAAGACGGACAGTGCTACCAGCAGCAACCTCTGAAGAAGCTTTTTAAAAGTGAAAAGCGGTTCAGGATATAAGGTAAAACTTTTACATTTTTACCCATAAAAAGTTCTGTGTTCCGAGTCGTAGTGAAATAATTATATTTAGAAAACATTCTATTGGAGTTTTATCCATGCAACCAATGCCAGTCATTACTATAAATAAGAGTTAAATACCTTATGGTGTAGTCCATTTTGTACGGGATTGTGTGTATTAGATGGAGCAATAAAATCACATGGTATTAATCTTGTACCCTGATGTATCAGCTGATAAAAGGCATGTTGTCCATTTGTACCTGGTTCACCCCAAACAATTGGGCCAGTTGAATAATTTACTGCTTTGCCTGAACGAGTCACATACCTTAAACATGAAAATCGTATAAATTATGCTAAACCCATCTCACGTCCCTTAGGTAACACACTTAAGAAACTAAAATTTAGGGATGCTGTCATTTCACAAACCAGATGTAGTAGGTCTAATCAAATAATAGATAAAAAATAAGGACTGTAAATACTCAACAGTACTCTATGCAACAATTATATTTCACCTATTTTGGAAATATGGTATTACACAACAAAGATACGGTATTACAGTAATAGAAAAAATATGTGCACTGTATGGTAAATTTTGTATTTCAGGATGATGTAGAAATTTTGACAAGGTAAGACGCGGATGGGCAAATCGGTTCTTACTGTACAAATAAAGTGGCTTGTTAGATTTTAATTCTTTCAAACAAAGTGTTATGAAATTTATTACTTAAATATTACTTTCCTTCTTTAGGCTTCTCTTTAGTCACACAGGATCCTCTTTAGGTTCACTTCTTTATAAGGGATACAAGATAAGGTTCCTCATGAGGAAAGTTAAAGAAACCGGTTTTTTATTGTCAAAACAAGTGTGAAAGCTTATGTTCCCTTATAAACTGGTCTTCTGTTAAGAGAAATACAAAAGAATTATTTTAGGTCTAAACAGGGACCATAGGTGCTGTTGAAGAGTACGACACAATTACAAAATACTCTACAATCTGCAATAAAAGATTATGAGTTACTGCAGTGTCAGAAGTATTAAATAATGGGCTGAAGCTTCCATCTAATGTGATATTAAAAATGAAAAGTATTCCAAGTAACATTTGCCACATGGCGTTACAGCTAGATGAAAAGAAAATAGACAAAAGAAAACAGGACTGATGAAAGTTTAGGAAGGTCAGGAGGAATCCTAAAACGGGGGAAATGCTTTCTCTTAAAGTTAAAGGTGCACTTAATTACAGTAATTAAAAAGTGATAAGTAACTTAAATACAGATTTTGTCATATCTGGAAGGATGTCTCCATATGTTCAAGTATTAAATGTGATAGTAAATAGGTCATTAAAAAACAATTTTAAAAGAAAATTGAAGACTGTGTTTTATGGAAAAATAATGGTAGTACTGATACAGAAAATGAGAATAGGGATAGGGCTGAGTTTGACAATTAATGAATGATGGTAGTGATACTGAACAGGAGAATAGGAACAAGGCTGATTGACAATAATTAATGTATGGTATTAGTTTCACTGTAATTATTTTTGCAGTGCTATTAAAAGTTAAGTGTACAAATAATATGTAAAAACAACCATCATTATTAATTAGTATTTTCTTTGTATCTAAATGGTGTAACTGTATAATTATTTTATAGATCAAACAATATACGTAACAAAAAAGTAATTTTCCACTTTTTTTTACAAATATACTTCCAAAACCGTTTTTGAAACTCCGGAGTTTTTTAATGTTACACAGATTTCTAATACAAATAATTTTCTCATTCAATCCAATCAGATCAGAGTAAATGAGTTCCTTTATTCCTTTTATGATTCTTATTTTATTCATTTTCATATTATCAAGGTTCATTCACTTAACTTAATTAATTACATCAAAGGTTTTGTTTGTTGAATTTACGTTGTAATATGCTCAACACACTAAAATTTTCACTTATCTGAAAAAAAAGTCCTAAATTTTAGTTTTAATTTTCTAGCTTATCATACAATCAAACACAGGTAAGAAGGCACTTGGGCCCGGCAAGGGGGTGGTGTAGGGCGAACAATACCGTCTCACAGACATTGACCTTCGCACATCTGCTGACTCACAGGGATGACGACCGCATGACTGAAGAGGTGGCTGGTTTTAGTTGTTGACACATTGTCTTCTGATCAGTTTGGCTTAAGACAAAGCGTCGTGCTGTTGTGCTTTAAGTGACTTGGACAGTGTTTGTTTGAAGTGCATGAAATGTCTAATATCAAGACTAAAGTGGGTAGAAGTTGGAAAGTATTACATAACCAGGGAAGGGAAATCGTGAATAACGTTTACAAATTCATGAAAGAAGAGAGTGATCATGGATGTGTATCTATACCTCTAACCAAGGCATGTGAGCGGACTGCTGCAACAACTGGAGTGTCGATGAGGACCATATTGCACATCAGCAGGGAGCTGGATGCTTTAACAATGAAGAAATAATAATTCACAAAGGGCTAAACTATAAATGAACTTGACATCTTCGATCTGTGCATTGTTAGGAGGATGATGTATGAGTTCTATTTCCTACAGCAAAGCTATTGCAGAATGTACTGAGAGAAAAAATTAATTTCAATGGGTCTAGCAATAGTGTTAGGAGAATTTTGAAGGATCTTGGATTCAGATGGAAAAGAGCGGAGAATAACCGTAGAGTTTTAATAGAAAATTCAGACAAGGGAAAAACGTATCAGATATTTGCAATCGCTCAGAAAGTACAGATCCGAGGGCTTCCAATTGTTTATATGGACGAGTCCTATGTATTAACTTCACACGTATCAAGTAAAATTTGGTCAGATGGATCAACAAATGGTCTACATACACCTATTTCTAAAGGGGAAAGATTAATTATTGTGCAAGCTGGCGGTGACCAAGGATTCGTTCCTAATGCTCTGATATGTGGAAAGCTGGCTCGAAGTCCGGTGATTATCATGATACTATGAACACGGAAAACTACATTCAGTGGGTAAACAATCAGTTATTACAAAATCATAAGCCTAATACAGTTTTAGTTTAGTAAGCAACAATGCAAAATACCACTACACACAAGTAAACAAAGCCCCAACCTCAAATAGCAGAAAGTCTGAAATGATTGCATGGCTCAACGAAAGAAACATTGATTTTGAAGAATCTTTATTAAAACCACAGTTATATAAAATTATTCAGCAACACAAAACCCGATTTCAGCAGTATTTATTGGATAACGTACTTCAAGAAAAAGGACACAATACGATTACGATTACGACACTGTATTACGATTACCTCCATATCACCCGGATCTTAACCCTATTGAGCTGATTTGGGTTGACGTTAAAAGCTATGTTGGTAGTCAAAACACACCATTTAAATTGGCTGATGTAAAGAATCTACGTAAAGAGAGGTCTGCTATGGTAGGACAAGAGAAGTGGAAGTCGAGATGCAAATGTGTACAGAAAATAGAAGAATATGCTGCTAAAGAACTATTAATTGATGACATTACAGAAACTTTTGTCATCAATCTTGACAGCGAGAGTGATGATAAAGAGGAAAGAGAAGAGGAGTTAGACATGTCCGGCATCGAAGAGTTGTAAATAGATGTGGAAGGAGGGTGTGTGAAATGTTCGTATATATCATGTAAATAATTTTGTAAACAGTATTTTTCATAAATGACGGAGCTACTTGTGAAAAATGTACTCGGAGATACATTAAAATGACCAGGCCGAAATGCCATTTTGTGTACTGATTGAGTTGATTTGTATATAAAATCGAATCTTTCATGCAATGTAAGAGCGGCTAATAAATCACCAATTATTTATATTCAGTGCTAGAAATCATTGGAGTGTTGTCGTGGGCTAAATTAAGGTAAGTGCAACTGGTTGCTCGCAGTCTAATTCAGAAACCGCTTTAAACCTAAGTTTCTACTGAGTTAACTATTGGCCCTACAGAAAAAAGGTTTGAATAAAAAATAAAATTCAGAATGTTCTCCACAACTTTCCCACAGGAACTTTTTTCGTGGACCAAAAATAAAAAATTTCCGTGCTGACTGCAAATTTCATGTCAATGATTAAAGAATTAATAAACACTTTTTGTTTCAATTTTTAAAATATGTATAATATGTTTTCTTTGTTTTATTTGCCACTGTAATTTCAGTTATAATCTCCTCTAAAAAACTGTATAAGCTTTGTATCAATTATAAACACTTTGATGGGTGTTACGACAAGGGGAACAAAGTGAGCTTTTTTAGCTCGGCGCCTGGAACACTGAGAGGGTCGTAGTTTTTTTTTCAGGAATAGTACAGTGTTTTTATTGATCGGCCAAGTGCCTTCTTAGCTGCTGTCTGCTGTAAGAATATATTTGTAAAACATTCTGTTACACTATTATTAATCCTGCTGGTCTTTAAGGACAAAATATTAAAAATATATTACTGAACTTGATTAAATAATGCACAGTACATACTTGCCATTTGATTCCATATCTCCTTGTTGAAAGTATGCTGCAAATCTGTGAAGATACTGATCATAAGGAAGCAAAGCATGTGTTTCAGCACCATAGAAATTGCTGTACCAGACTCCCAGCAGTGCCAATATAACAGGGGCCTGGATTTTATTAAAAATTGTTGAGAATAATTAAAAACTATAAAAAGTAAGTATAATATGTATATTATTTGGATTTATTGTAATGTAATAATATTAATTATACACTGCTTTTAAAGTGAGATTTTTTGAGACATGATAATTGCAATTACCTGAACAACTGTTTTTTTTTCATTTGATCAAGGGGCTAACTACAAATATCCAGGGGTTCACAAGGTAAAAGGGGCACAAGGCACCCCACTTTCTTTCTCTTATATTTTATATTTATATATTCATTTAGTTTGACAGCTGCTAGACACTCATGTGCTTGCATACAATCTTGAATTTGCCGCCCCATCTTGTCTCCTGTCTCCATGTCTATAAGCCACTGTTGATCTTCTTTAAACAAATCAGTCCTGTCGATATCTGCTCATCTCAGGAATCACTTCAAGTTTATATCTCTACAATATATAATTAATTCGTCTTTCAGGTAATTAAACAAATTACTACTGAAGAATCCAAATATGCTGGAAAATACTATTCATTTTTGGAATTTGTTGTTAAAAGAGAATAAGATCTGATCCTGAAATTTGTAAACAAAAAAATCCATACTTTGCGTAATATAGATGCAACTGGAAGGCTTTGAGATACATTAAAAAGTTAAGATTGGGTGGGTAAAAAAACATACCAGTATGTGAATTGATGTGAAACACATAAAACATATATGATGACGTGATTTGTTGCCTCCTGATTATGCCGCCTGTATTGCAGTGCACACCTTCCACCCCTGTTTATGATGGCCCTAGACTTTGGAACAAATGAAGGGCGTTATGACTTTCGAAAAGTCCTTTCCATCTGCCAGTAAAAAGAACATTAGCATTAATCAAGGGTGTATACCGAAACTGGGGCACAATATCAAGATTTATTTTATATTGTTTTTATGGGGAATTTCCCAGGACCATGGAAAATGAGCGTTATATCAAGGATCGCATTATATCACAGGGGCATTATATCGAGGTACCACTCTAAATTGTACATTATATGTTATTTTTAAACACTCATATACATAACTAGTCATTGGACTAGTTCTCTTCACACCATGCATCCTGTGAACAATTATGCTTATTGTTATATATTAAGAATTGCATAAATAAATGTAAAAAAAAAACATTTTGTAGATTGACTGAGTTAATTATTTTTCTTATTTTTACTATTTGGACTTTTAGAGATAACTTTTTGATATTCTAGACAATAATAGTAACAGTGACAAAGGCAACTAAAGGTAACCTTTAAAATATTATAAATAAAAATAATTTAATAATTTAAAATAATTATAATTTAAAATAATTATAAATTCAATTAATTATAAAACTGACTATTTTTACCAACAAGAAAATGAAAACAAAATGAAAAATGGGGTCTCAGATACTATAAAGTCATGAGATGGGATTCCCATTACAATATTCCATGCCTTTACTTATTACACATTTTCATTTGCCTTTTATATTATTATAAATTTATTACAGCATTAACATATCAACATCATTGTCTCATAAAACATGTTAATATTAAATAAATATTTACTACTTAATATCCCTTCTTATTTTAAAATATATTATAACTATATTTCAACTTAAAAGTGCCTTGAATTTTCTAATTCTTTAATTACAATCTATTAATCTTAATGACACTCTGTTTTAAGATTTAGTTCGGTTGTAATTAAATTAGTTTACTAATTTTGAAATTAATAACATTTATACTTACGTTTTTATCAAGTGGAGCTGTTTTGAAATGATTGTCCATGAAATGAGCTCCTTCCAGAAGTTTTTCAAAGTTATCAAAACCAATATACAACGAAATTGACAAACCAATAGCAGACCATAGAGAATATCTGCCACCAACCCAATCCCAAAATCCAAACATGTTTGCTGGATCAATACCAAACTCGGTAACTTTTTGAGAGTTTGTAGAGAGGGCTACAAAATGTTTAGCCACAGCACCAGTCTGATAACACATAAAGACTAGATGTGAGATGTGTTTTTGTTAAAATGTTTTAGCTCAAGGTTAATTTTAAATTAAGAACAAAAACATCAGTGCTAAAGAAGCTTAATTTTCACTGACTGCAAAGACATGTTAAATTAAATATTAATTTACAATAAAAATAATAGAGCCTCTCATATTCCAGGTTTTAGTATCAAAGATCTTAAACAAACTGTCATATGACAAACAGTCATTCCTTTTTTGAATGAGAATCATACATATGCAATTCCATATTGCATTCTACAAACCCAAGTGCATTTTTGTATTGCACCAAGAACATAAAAACAGAACTTTTGACATGATAATGTCTTATGGCTGGCCATCATTTGGAAATTTCTGTAACGCATCACGCTGCATGACGTCATCATTTACCAGCCGGGAATCGTTAACTAAAACCGCGACCGCTAACGTGCTAACGTCCGTCGCAGATTAAAGACCTAACAAGCAAACAACACTGCATAGCTGTAGATAGGTATGTAACCAATCAGTCAGTCAGTAACCATAATAATGTTGCGTTTAGCTGGCGGCTGAAAGACATTATCATGCTCTTAAGCTTTTACCATTTGGTAAACGGTACTTTACATTTTTTCTTATAAAAATTTGTTCTTTATACAATGCTTTTTAAGATACTTATAATACAAAATACTAAAACGGTGTTAATTATTATCCATGTATTATTAATAACAATGTTGGAATGTTTAGGTAAAAATAGACAGCTGTGTAGTATCCTGCAGCACAATTGATATTGTGCTGGCTGGATTCTGGAACAATGAAACATCAGTATCTTAGTTACATGACACTGGTGAAAAATTGCGACAGTAAATGTGCAAGCACTGTCAAGTATGTGTTTACACTGAGATGCAACTTTTACCGTGAGAGGAAGTGAAAGTGTTCAGCAAGCCTTTGCACTATATAATGTCACAATTTGTTCTGACAGATGTATGAAAACTGTTTCCACTAGATAGTAAGTCTGTGAAATAGTACTGTCATAACTTTTTTATACCAAGCACTCTTCAGTGAGTTGTAAGCCATGCCATGATCCCTAAGTGTGAAAATTGCTGCCATGAGAGAAAATAAAATGAAGAGGAAGAAGGGAATATGCATTAGAGACTGGATCAGCAGATGAGAGGAAGACAGAGGTTACAGTAATTTGTTAAATGAGCTCTAAATGGAAAATCCACAACAGGAAGGTATTGTTAACATAACTTTGAATCTTCAGACTGTCTCCACTGAAAGGAAGACAGCTGCTTATGCCATATGTGATCATTCCTGATGATGGATTTGCACTGACTACTTACCTCATGAAACCTTACCCCTTCATAACCTACCTTTCAAAGAACAAGCATATAACTACCAGCTGTCAAGATGCAGAAGAATTGTAGGAAAACTGTTTGGTCTTGATGCAAAACTCCTCACGAAGCCAATGTTTCTGCACCCACAGAGGGTTAAAAAAGTGTTTTAGTAATATGCATACTGCATAATTATTTGAGATGAGGGAAAGAGTTAGTAAAGGATGAGGTATACACCCTTAGGAACATTTGACAGGGAAGATAATCAAACAGGGACAGCATGTGGCATGAAGAACGTGACTTGGCTGGCAGTAACTTGTTACCTCTGCAGGCTACAAAAAATGCAAAACATCCGAAGCCTGCCAAAGTAGTCCATATTGAGTTCACAGAGTATTCCTCCAGTTCTCATGGAGAGGTGCGCTGGCAGTACAGATTTGTATAAGAGATAGTGGGAACAAATCAAGTGTACTAAAACATTACACAAGATTGTCTGGCATTTGGCAGGTTTTAAAAAAAGGAAATGTTTGGCTTTTGAGCAGAATAGTTACAGTACACTTACAGTGCATGAACAAGTACTAGAATTAGCAATAACGTCATGTTGCATATTAAGGCAAATACAAGTTGTAAAAACATAAAATATATATGACGACTGTTTCTCAGAAAAGTATACCAAATTTCACAATTCCAAGTAGCAATACAAATGTCCTTTTTAATCAAATATTGTTTGTAACAAAGAAAGAAATAACCTCATGTTGAAATCTGATAAACGATTGGTAATGGTGAAACATATCTCACAGTTTACTGACTGTAAATCATTTCACAAATCCTGAATTCTCACATTTCTGGATTACTGTATATCTCAGTTCAGAAGTAAAAGTAAGGTGAATCAGGCATTTCAAAACTTTTACAGCAGGTGGCACTATTACAACTTTTTTTTTTGCTATGTTAATAGTTTTATTTTACTCTAAATTTTGTAACTGATAGTTTAAAAACATTATAATGAGATTGAATTTAACATATTCAATAAATTTAAGTAATATTACTTGAAATAATGATATAATCAATACAAATTTATTACTGAAAAAATGAATGCACCATGCATTTAATTAATACACTGCATCATTCAAAGGATTTAATTTATAACCAATTTCTCTGATAATTATAAAGTAATCGTTAAGCTTTTTTCTTATGTCCAGCATTTATGGTATACTAAAATTCCAACTTTTTGATGGAAATGTCCAGCATTACAATTAGATAACGTAAGTTAGGGTTGGGTACAAGCATAATCATAAAGTAATATTGGTTTAAATTAGTTAAAAATGTGTACTTCATTGCCAACATGACAGATTTAATTCAGTACTGTTCACCAGAGATACTCAACTTGCACTGAACAGTCACAATAATATCTCCCACTGTTTCATTTTTATGACAGTGTGAACACAAGATCCCAGTGACACGTTTAGACCTGTAAATTGAACTGTTGGGTAACGCTTCCCAGCTACTTACAACATCGTTCCCAACACCACTTGTGGGAACATTTTGTGGGAGATATTATTTAATATTGGAATTATATTGCCAAATACAGTAACTGATTTGAGAAACACCTCATCAGTCATTTGAGAAACACCTCATCTCCAAAAAAAGTAAACTTTCAGAAAACTTAAAAAAACCTCACTAGTATATTATTACAAGTCATATTCATACTCTTAAATTTTTAATGTATGCATGTAGGTGTCTGCCAGTGGTTTAAGGAGAAAAAATAATTTTTTACTCTTTTTCACGCGTAAAAAAAATTTAAAATTTCATTGGAGATGTGTTGTTTCTCAAATGACCGATGAAAGGTGCAGTTATTAGGCATAAAATGATGGTTAGAAATACTAGTTTTAATTAAAAAAAGTTTTATTGAAAAAAGTATTTGGTTTGAATACTATGTACATAATGTTACAACACTCTTGACAATCTATATATGTTATTTTCATCATTGTTCACTACACTTCTTCATTTCCATCCGTATCAACAGTTGGCCAGTCATATATTTTGGAGTAAAACTCATCAACAATGTCTGCAGGAATATAGTCTTTGAGTTTTTTAAGATCACTAACTTTTTTTATGTTTATTGGTACACAATGTTGTGTGTAAGCACAGATTTTAGGAAGTTCTGGAGAGCCGGTATGCATTTTTTTCAAGTCAAAGCTCTGTTCGCTAAGTCCATCAATGAAGTTTTTAGCTTTGACTTCACCCACATGTTTGTTAGAATAAGTTAGCTCCATAAAACTTGAAATGTTGAATTTTTGTTTGTTTTCCCTTGGAATGTTCCTTGCCTGAGTCTCAGTTGATACAACATTCTTTTTATAAAACTGAGGCCACCATGATTTAAAATCCTTTACTTTTTCACTTTCTACAACTTCTACTTGGAACTTGTCAAGAACTACCGTTGAATGTAGCATTAGTTCTGCATACTGTTTCATTGTAAAAATCCTATCAGTTTTTTTTTATTTTTAGCTTTATGACACTAAAGTCACGGTCGCATGGGAGGTAGGAATGCCCACGTATTGGAAAGTAATGATGGATGCTGTCAAATCGCCCAATTTCTATTAAGGCCAAGAAAAGCCTAACAACAACATCGTTTTTGTCCTGCTGCACCGTCAGAAAAAACATGAAGATGCCTAATATTTATATCAAGAACACTATCAATGAAATCAACCAAAAAAGAGCATACTTCATTCGGGCCTTTCTTTGCCAATCCCTCGTGATATACATAGAATTTGGCTTTATTGTTTTTGATATCGTGAATGTTAAAAACATGCACCGTTAACTGCCGCATATAGAATACTTCTTGGATGGGTATTTCTGGAAGCTGAAGGTTTTGCATGAAGTCCATACATATCCCTGCTACTTTGCTATCTGCTAAACATTTCTCCCTGATTCTTTCAATAGTTTTAAAAAACTTTTTCGCTTTCCTTTTATGAACAAGGAGTTCAGCAGCATAAACTCTTTTGGCTGCCTCATTCAGTGATGGGCTTTTGAGTTTGACTGAGAGCTCCTCACATTTGCAGCACGAATCGATTTGAGGCCTACCAAAAGTCAAATCAAAATGTTCCTGAAAAATTTTTAGATACAATTTATAGTCAACACTTAGATCAGGATGTTTTTCTTTAAAAAGACTCCACATGATTTTTACATTAAGGTTTGAGTTTAAGTATTTGTAGGACCTACAGGTGTAGTGGGCTTCTTTCTGAGGAAAAGAGGCTATATGGTCGTCAATGGCCTTTATGAAGTGCCCGGGTTTAGCGTTCCCAGGGAGGTTTTTTCCCCGTAAATCTCTTGGTGACTTGCCTTGTGACAGTAGTGTGCACAGTCTTTTAACTCGTTCGGATGATATGCCATGGACAGACAGAAATGCAAGCTTACATACCTCTACTTTTCCACTAGCTGTAGACACAGAATACTTAAAAGAATGTGATTTAGGTTTACTCTTTTTTGTTTCATCATTTTCAGGTTTACGCCGTTCTCTTTGAATCGGTTTGCATTCAATCAAAGATTGAAGATAAGCATCTTGTTCGTTTTTTGTATTGAAGTCAATGAATTTTGTATATATTTCCGTTGCTTTATCCTCTGTAATTTTCTCCGGAATACATTTCAATCTGCACCTAAAAAAGAACATAATTTTGCAATTATTCAAATGAAAAGAGACCTTTAAAACAGTAAGTTAAGTAAAGTGAAAGACGAGTATACTAGTCTTAACAATAGGTTTAGGTTAAGCAAAATAACCTACATATCCCTAAAGAATATTATATACAAACTTTGAACCAGAAGGCCCTGTGTAATAAACAATTTTGACTTAGGCCTAGACAAGTGGACTAAGGTTTCTAGGTTAAGTTACCTGCAATTGAATCCATGATCTTTTGGTTTCACCAAATTTCCTTTCCAATTTATGTATTCTTCATTCTTCACTCGTAACTTCTTTATTCTTTCGCACTTATATTCAACTTGCTTCAATCCCTTTTTACGTTTTAAATTTACAGAATTATCAGCATCACTTTCACTACAACTCATTTTTGCACAGAATACTATAATGACAACAATAAACTCAACAGCTGTTTAAGATATTATGAAAAAATAGAGCAGAGCACTAGTGCTGCCTCCTGCTACAAACTAAAAGTCATTTGAGAAACAACACATCTCCTGGAGATGTGTTGTTTCTCAAATGAATTCTCAATTCTAACATCTAGTTGCCATGTGCCTTTATACAGGAGATGTGGTGTTTTAAGCAGATATGATGTGTCTTACCCTAACAAGTCAATCTGCATGGAAAACTCAGTTTACAAAAAAAATGGAGATGAGGTTTTTCTCAAATGACTGATTCAGTTAGACAACACGTTGATTAGAAAAGACTTTATTCATAGAACTAACACCCGTTATAACAATAATAATACGCGCATGCGTATTGTACATACATTGTTTAACCATATTTAAATTGTACATATGATATATTTGACATTCCCCCTCAATTTAAATACCCATATAATTTAAATACCCTTAATTTACATTTGGAACAGTTTTGGTATGAGTACAGTTGATAAATATACTTAAATAAAAAAATAAATGCAAAATTGAAAATTTTTGGCATCTGAAAACTATTTTATGTTGAGTTTTTCAAAAAACTTTGCAAACTTTATATTATTTAAGGATTTTGTGAAAATATCAGCTACATTATATAGGTTTTTATGTACTCTAATTCAATAAGTTTTTTGTGTATAAGATCCTTAATATAGTGATATTTAATGTCTATATGTCTAGTACGTCTGCTATTCTCATAGCTTTCACACATGTTAAGTGCACTTTGGTTGTCTACATAAATTAGAGGAATTAAGACATTGCACTTCAAGTCCACAAGTATGCGTTGAAAGTATACCACATCCATCGCTGCCATTGCACATGCTATGTATTCCGCTTCAGCTGTTGACTGGGATACGCATGTTTGTTTCATTGTAAACCAGGATACAGGGTTGTTACAGTGATATATTATACATCCACTTGTACTCTTTCTGATGGTGATGTCTCCTGCCCAATCTGCATCTGAATATGTGATTAATCCAGTATCTTGATTTTTATGAAATGTGAGATTCAAATGCTTGGTATCGCTAAGTACAGTATTCCCTCGCCAACCGCGGGGGTTAGGTTCCTACAAAACATCGCGGTTAGTGAATCCGCGGTTGGTGAAGTTAACTTTATATGGGAAAAGTAAGGTTAGGGGAATCTGAAACAAAGCCAGAAATATAAAATACTGTACAACTCTTTATTATACAGTATACACTACATTGTTCGAATGTATAAAACCAGTCCAATGATTTCAAATAGCTGACAGTTATTTAAATTATAAAAATTTTCAAAATTTTTAAATACATACTGTATTACATTATAACGAAAAAGCTGCTAAGACAAGGAAAAAATAGCGGCCAGTTTTTAGTGCTAAGTAAGTCCAGTTTTATAGCTTACTACAATTTTCAACTTAAAATTTTAAAATAAAAACAATTTTTAACACACAAACAATTTAAACGCAAAATTTTAATCAAAACAATTTTAAATCGAGGCATGGGAATCGGCACTTGTGGAAGGGTGAGAGACGTCAGTTGACTTGCCACCAGATGATTTAAAATAGCATAAAAGAGAAGTCTGCTTTATTTTATTTTGAAACTCCTTCTGAAGCTGCTTGTATGGAGATAATAAATCCTTCAAACCCCGTTTGAATTTTATAGTTGACTCGTTGACAGCCATTAACCTGGCCACAGACGCAGCACTCTCACCGCGCCCTAACCTGTTCAAAACATCGAGCTTTTTCTCCAGCGGTAGTACATTCCTAGCCCTTTTGGCTAGCTTATCACCGCCAATTATGTTTTCCGAACGTTTGGAACACATTATGACGAAAGGATAGTTTATAAAAGAGTAAATTAACACTAGATAATAAGAACAACGCACACTAAAAACTAAAGAACACGCAATACGTCACGGCAGAAGAGCAACGCGCGACTGACCGACTTCAATCCGATTTGAAGGGATATGTGTGCACGAAGTGCTGCCTAGCGGATGCTACTACAAACCGCGTATAAGCGAATTCCAGCCCCGCGGTTGGAAACTACTGCGCATTTATAAAACCGCGTATAAATGAATTCCGTGGTTGGAGAACCCGCGGTTGACGAGGGATTACTGTACCTCAATACCCTCTTCACAGCAATCCAGAGTTGTTTAGTGGGTTTATCAAGATATCTACTTAAGACAGATGTAGCATAAGCTATGTCTGGTCTACTTACAATTGATATGTAGATAAGTGAACCAAGGAGTTCTCTGTAAGGTAAGTTTTTGTCCACTGGTAGAGATAAATCAAGCTGGAAATTGTGTTCCATAGGTGTATCCATCGGTTTTCCATTTTCCAGACCAAATCTTGAGATTACTTTTTGTATGAATTCCTTTTGAGAAATGGTGATCTGCTCTTTATTTACATTGATTTCTGTGTCCAGAAAGTTGTTGATGATTCCTAATTCTTTTGCGTTGAACTCCTTTTTAAGGAACTCAATGATTTTTAGACATTCGCTCTTGTCACCTGTGATGATTATATCATCAACCCATATAATAAGGTAAGCATTTTTACCCAAGTACAAACAAAAGTCATTCTGAGATCTGATTAGACCATGATGTTGCACAGCCTCGTTACATCTTTCATTCCATTTTCTGGGTGAGGAGCGAAGACCGTATAAGCTTTTCATGAGTTTTAGAGCATTCATTGGACATTTTACTCCTTTGGGTGGTTTTATATAAACTTCAGTGTCTAGCTTGCCATTTAGGAATGCTGTAGGGATATCAAGTTGTTTAATTTCCCATCCATTTTGCAGTGCTACAGACAGTAAGATTCTGATGGTGGAAAGTTGAGCGACTGGTGCATAAATGTTGGAGGACACTTCCTCTTGAAATCCTTTTGCTACCAGACGAGCTTTCTTAGTGCCATCAGGCTTGATTTTGAAAAGCCACATTGTGTCAATAGCTTTGATGCCTTTGGGTAGATTTGTTGCCTTCCAAGTTTGATGTTTTTCGAGGGCACTTATTTCCTTTTGTATCGCTTCTTCCCAACCATCTCTCGTACATATGGCACCTTCATAAGAGATTGGTACTCCTGCACAAAGACAGTACGCTAAGTGCATCTCATCTTCATTTTGACTAAAACTTTCATTATAATCCTTGTACAGTATATAATCTTTAAATTTCTCTGGAACAGTTTTAATTTTTTCACTTCTACGCAGTGATGTTTGATCACCCTGTTGGACAGTATCGCTTAGACTGCTGTCTCTATGTGCAGGTGAGGTGCCAGTGACATTTTGAACCTGGATGTCTCCTTCGTTCATACTTTGATGCTCTTTATCACCTACACTGTCACCTCCAATTACCATTTGTGGGATAACTTCTAAGGCTTTCTGACTAGTATAGTTGATGTTAATTTCATCAAAGGTAACATCCCTTGAGATTATAATTTCACTTGTTTTGGGTACCCATAGTCTATACCCATTTTTAGCATAGCCTACCATAATGCATTCAACTGATCTTGTTTCTAGCTTGTCTGCTGGAACAGGCAGTTTATATGCCCAAGCCTTTGAACCAAAAACCCTCAACTTGTCATAATTCACTTTACCTAGGTAGACTTCAGTGGGTACCTTATTTTCCTTCAGGGCAACTGTTGGAGAGCGGTTCAATTGGTATGCAGCACAACGTATTGCTTCACCCCACAAGAACTTAGGCAAATTTGTTTCAGCGAATAGTGTTCGTACTCTATTCATTAGAGTGAAATTGATTCTTTCGCTAACTCCATTCTACTGTTGTGTATGTGGCAAAGTGTATTCGTTGACTATTCCTTTTTGTATACAGAAATTTTTAAACACATGTGATGAGTACTCTCCACCACAATCTGACCTGATTCTTGAAGAGTAATATCCTCTGGCCTTTAACTCTTGGACATAATTCATAATATTTCTTTCTGCTTCATTTTTGTGTTTTAAAAGGAACACCTGGGTAAAATGTGAATAGTCATTGATAATTGTTTGATAATATTTTTCACCTTTCATGGTGTGTATTTTAAAAGGACCAGCCAAGTCACTGTGAATGAGTTCTCCAATTCTGTTTGACCTTGGTAGGGGTACATCCTTAAAAGGCTTTCGTTTTGCTTTACCTTGGTTACAGGGACTGCATACTCCAAAATTGTGTGGAAAATTTAGTGATCCAAGACCTTGAGCATTGAGATGTCCAAGTCTTCGGAGCCATAGTAGATCCTTACTTAATGAAATGCAACAAGTTTCACTCATTGAAGGGTGTGCTATTGAAAATTGAGCCACATACAAATTTCCTTCGGATTCACATTTCATTTGCAATTTGTTATTTGAGATAGTAACTGATTTTCCAATATTGAATTGAACATCAAATCCCTTTGAACTCATTCTTTTCACTGATAAGAGATTGTAGGGAAACTCAGGTACAATAATAGCAGGTATCTTTATGAAAACATAACTGTTATTTTTATTGTTCAACACTTTCAAGCGAATTATACCTCTTTTTGTACCTTTTATAGTGCTACCATTTGCTATTTTTATTTCCATTTTATTCTCCATTTCTTCAACATTTTCCATAAGCTTTTCCAAATTTTCTGATACCCAATGATTTGTGGCACCACTATCTAAAATGAATTTAACGGATCGAGTATTTCCTCGTAATTCTGAGGATAAAGCGCCATTTTTCTCAATATTTTTAGCGGAAATGAAATCAAATTCTTCTTCTTGATCATCTTCGCTCTGTGCAACATTTGACGTATGTCTTGTCGTCTTGCCTCTTCCACGTCCTCGAGAGTTTCCTCTCCCTCTCTTACCATGATATCCACGGCCGTGATATGACGTCTGAGGCGTCTGTTGAGTTTGCACATCCTTGTTTGATGGACACTCATTTTTGAAATGTCCTTTGCTTCTACATGTGTGACATATTACATTTTCGTACCTCATCTGTGTGCTATTCTTATATTCACCTGGAGAGTAGAAAGAGCAGTTACCGTCGTTATCGACCTTATCACCTGCATTGGAGTTCTCTTTGTTTTTGAGTTCAGTATCCAATAACCTTGTTTTTACATCAGAATACGAATATACTGTCGCGTCTTTATTCATTATCGTTTCTATCGATGTAATGACACTCTCTAAGCTTTCCGGCATTGTCAGAAGAAGGTAACACATTTTGTCGGTATCATCGGTTGCAACTTTGCTTACGCCATCGAGTTCTTTTATGAGTTTTTCGAATTTAGTGAAATGATCTTGTAATTCGCCATCGACGAATTTAATTTTCAATAGCTTTCGCATTATAAACATCTTAGATAATGCGCTTTTTCTCTGAAAGACATTTTCCAGATTTGCAATCATTTCTTTGGTGCTTTGTGCACTCTCTATGTATTCAATATACTTATCTGATATTGACTGTGCGATGATGCATTGAGCTTTTACGTCTTTAGCTTGGAAACTGGTCAAATCTGCACCTGTGAGTGCTGCGATTTCTGTGTCTGTTTTATTTAATGCTACGAGTGCACCCTCTTTATTCAGAACAAGACAAATTCTATATTTCCAAGTGGAAAAATTATCTGCCTTTAGCAGGGGAAAGGGAACCGTAGATGTAGCCATTTTAGGTTAAGCACGTGAACTCTTTCACTTTGAGCCTGTATATGTAAACAAACTTTTCTCTGCAAATAATTCCGACGTAATTACTAACACAACTAACACACGTTACAACTAACACACGTCTATATATCTCCAAATTACTAGTGTCGGCCCATAACCTGTGAGAGATATTATTTAATATTGGAATTATATTGCCAAATACAGTTAGACAACACGTTGATTAGAAAAGACTTTATTCATAGAACTAACCTTCATAGAATACATACATCCGTTAAATAACAATAATAATACGCGCATGCGTATTGTACATACATTGTTTAACCATATTTAAATTGTACATATGATATATTTGACACATTTATCATTAGCAACTTGTTCCGTCGGACAGAAAAATTGCACGATTTCTCACCAGTGTAAATGTACCTTTACAGTGTTATGTGATTTGTGTAGTCAGTGCTTATAAGGACAGTACATGCATTTTGGCGTGCGCAGGATTTTGTGTATGCATACAGAGTTTGAGGCAACACCTCTGTTGCTGCTCCTGGAATTCATCTACAGGTCATGATAGAGTCGCCAGTAGGCCACTTCTCCCATGAATGTCAACACTTTTAATAAAATACTGATGCCAAGGCCATCAACTTTTGCAAGAAGACCTAGAGCATAAGTCTGGCACTAAACAACAACAAAGTCTAAGCATTTTGGCAGTATCCAGTTCTTGACAGCTGAAGTTGATGGTTACCTACCTACAAGCCCCCACTTTTGAGAGAATGGCTCTTTAGAGAGTTTTGGAATTTATCAAAATAAGTGTCGAACTGACTTGGCACAGACAATAACCCATCATTACTACAGAAAGTCAGTGACTATTAGTGCTGTGCCTTAGGTGAGGTCAACAGCAAGGAGGCCTATAGCATAATCTCAGATGTTCAGGTCTGGACAACTGTGGAGCAATGGTGTCCAGAAGTATTCTGTGGGAGGAGTTTAAATAACATTACATGATGATGAAAAAATTTTTTTTTTTTCAATTAACTATTCTTCACCTATTTAATTTATATAGTATGTTTTACACAAACATAAACTGTATATTGTTTTTTCTTTACTGTTACTTACATTATTTCCTGAACGCTGAAGAAACCACTGTTTTGCTGAAGTTGCATTCGTTATGGTTTCCTGAGTAGTGAAAGTTTTACTTGCAATGATAAACAGGGCTGTTTCTGGATTTAACTTCTTAAGTGTTTCAGCAAGATGAGTACCATCAATATTTGATACAAAATGTACTCTTGGGCCTACAGCAAATGGCTTAAGGGCTTCTGTTACCATAAGTGGTCCCTAAAAATAAATAAATATTAAAAATATGCTACATAAATACTGATGTGATCCATGTGTGAATAAAACTATTAAGAGAACTATTCCTTTATACAATGATTATAAACAAAATTGAATTTAACAGTAATAAAAAATATCAATCAGTAATAACAATCACTTACTTCCAAATTTGTGACTGGAAAACAATATTGTTACGACGGTCTACTCGATCGTCGTAGGTACAGTGGAAACAAAATAAGTACAAGACACCAATTAAGTCACTAATCACACCTTTAATTGTTATAGTAAAACAGTTCGTAATTAACAACACAGTGTCTACAACAAATCAAATGAAATTGTTCATACGCAATAAAATGTCCACTAATATTAAAACTCAACTGTATTACAATTATACCGTCCGAATATAAAACGCAACACTTCACTAATAACTACTTGAACGTACACCGTAATAACCCGAACCGCTCTGTAAATATATCGCACAAATACTCTCGAACCGCACAGTCAAAAATCTCGCATTGAACTGAAAACTAAAGCCGCGACGCGATGTATTTATAGTTACGCTCACACACCAGAAGCTTCCAAACTGCGTCTTATCTCTCGCGAGCTACGTAATTAGTACAGCCTTGACACAGTCCGAGCGCCCGAGCGAAGGCCGGCATAGTCGAGAAAATTCTCGCAACATGCGTCTAGTAGCACGTACACCACACGCTTACGTCGAGACCTTTCTGGCACATTCGATAAACGCGTAGATTGTTCTATGCTGTCGTAGCACTGCCCCCTCCTTAAGCCTGTTCGTCCCGAACTGGCAAAGCGTCTCTTAAAGTTGTATTTAGCCAGGCGATCTAGGTGGACGACCTTGAACTTTCGCTGTCCTTCCTGTTGAATCCGATAAACAACATCGTTAATCCTTTTTTTTACAGTGTAGGGTCCTTCCCAGTTAGACTGAAGCTTAGGTGAGCGACCACGACGGCGCTTTGGATTGAACAACCAGACCTGATCTCCTTCTTGGAAACCCACACTATTGCTGCGAATGTCATACCGAGTTTTCATTTTATCACTGGCAATCTTCAGCCGTCCTCTTACCAAGCGATTCATTTCTCGCAGTTGGTTTTCTAATTGCGAGGAATAGTTCTTTGGCTCTTGGGACTGAGTCTCAGGTGATCCAAACATCAAGTCTCCAGGAAGACGAATCTCCCGCCCAAACACCAATTTTGCTGGAGTCATGCCGGTTGTGTCATGTACTGACGACCTATATGCCATAAGGAATAGTGGTATACGTTGGTCCCAGTCTGTTTGGTTCTCGTCAACAACTTTCGAAAGATGCTGCTCAAGTGTCCTGTTGAATCTCTCAACCATCCCGTCCGACTGAGGATGCAGAGGCGTTGTCCTGGTCTTTCGAATTCCGAGTAGACGGCATAATTCTTTAAACACTCCTGATTCGAAATTTCTCCCTTGATCCGTATGGATTTCCATAGGGGCTCCATAACGGCAACAGAAGTTGTGAACTAACTGCTTTGCCACAGTGGTAACCTCCTGATTTGAAATTGCGTATGCTTCCACCCACTTAGTAAAGTAGTCACCTACAACCATGATGTACCGGTTTCCATCGTCAGGAACTGGGAATGGTCCAGCAATGTCTATGGCAATTCTCTCAAAAGGTTGTCCAACGTTATACTGTCTCATTTTTCCCCTGCTTCTGGTTTGTGGGCCCTTGCTTGCAGCACATATTTCACACGTCCGAACCCATTCCTCTACGTCGTGGCGAAGATGAAGCCAATAGAATCGCTTCCGTATTTTGTCAAGGGTTTTGTTAACGCCAAGATGGCCTCCAGATGTTCCATCATGCATCTCCTTCAAAACAGACTGCACTTTACTTCGGGGAACTATCAACTGCATGACCACGTCTCGTCCATCTGCACTTTCCCAAGCCCTTTTCAGCAATCCGTTTTCTAAGGTGAGAGATTCCCATTGTGCCCAGTAGCCCTTCAGCACTTCGGAACCATGGCAGATATCTTGCCAATCCGGGCGGCGACCTTCCTCTTTTGCTTGCTGTATTACAGCAAGATCGGTCCAATGTCTTCATCAGTAATCTGTTCTTGTCGACAGTCTTGTGTTGTCCAGCCATCAGCCAGGAAATCTACAGTGATGGCTTGAACATGTTCGCTTGGGTTTTGTTCTTCCTTTCTGTGGCAATGTCGGCAGTCTTCCGGGCATGGTCTTCATGATAAGCCATCTGCATTACCGTGCAGGCGCCCCCGCCGATGTTGTACCTTGAAGTTGTACTCTTGCAGACGTTCGAGCCACCTTGCCAACTGTCCTTCCGGATTTTTAAATCTCAAGAGCCATGCAAGTGCAGCATGGTCAGTACGTAGTGAAAACTCTCTCCCATAGAGGTATTTATGGAAGTGCTCCAAAGTTCTGACAATTGCCAAAAACTCTCTTCTTGTAACACAATAATTTCTCTCTGGTTTAGAAAGCGTCTTGCTGTAATACGCTATTACTCGTTCTTCACCGTTCTGCACTTGAGACAAAACTGCTCCTAGACCAGTATTGCTTGCATCTGTGTCTACGATGTACTTCCCTTCGGAAGCTGGAAAAGCGAGAATTGGCTGCGAACATAATGCAATCTTCAACGTTCTAAATGCTTCTTCACACTCTCTCGACCATTGGAAGTTTCGTTTATTTTCCGTTAGCTCATGTAGTGGTTTAGCAATAGTAGCGAAGCCTTTCACAAAACGTCGGTAATATGAGCATAACCCCAGGAAACTCCGAACTTCGTGTTTATTCTTCGGAACTGGCCAGTCTCTTACGGTGTCTACTTTATTAGGATCCATGCTAACGCCCGCTGCCGAAACCAGATGGCCCAAATACTGTACTTCCTTCTGGAATAGAGAACACTTCTTCGGGCTCAGCTTCAGTTGTGCACCGTGAATTCTAGTTAGAACTTCCTTAAGGTTTTCCAAATGATCTTCGAAAGTCTTCCTGATCACTATGACATCGTCTAAGTAAACAAGGCAAGTTTTCCATGTCAGGCCTCGGAGTATCAGGTCCATCAATCTCTCAAATGTTGCCGGCGCATTACAGAGTCCAAATGGCATGTCATTAAATTGGAATAAGCCACTTGGGGTCGAGAAAGCGGTCTTTTCCTTGTCTTCTTGATGAAGACCCACTTGCCAATATCCACTCTTCAGGTCCAATGTGGAAAACCACTGTGCTCCGGACAACGTGTCGAGTGTATCGTCAACGCGAGGTAATGGATAGCAGTCTTTCTTTGTAACGTCATTTAACCTCCGGTAGTCTACGCAGAAACGCAATCCACCATCCTTCTTCGCTACCAGCACTACAGGCGAAGACCAAGCACTTGACGAAGGTTCGATTACTCCCTCTGTCAACATGTCCTTTACTAACCGAGACATCTCCTCTTGTTTAGATAATGGAGGCCTTCGAGGAGGTTGGCGTATCGGTGTTGTGTCCCCGGTATTGATGCGATGTTGCACAAGAGAGGTTCTTCCCAATGACTGTCCCCGAACTGCAAAACAATCTTTGAATTCGTGTAAAAACTGTCCGAGTTCTTTTACCTTACCACTTGAGAGGTCGTTAGAAGATCTGTTCAATAATTCTTGCAGTTCCTCTGGTAATTTAGAAGTATCCGAAGAACTGGGTCTTCGTTGCGTTATTCCGGCTACCCAGGCCACAGGAGTCAATTTGCCTAGGAGCGTATTGCTTTGTAAAGTGATAGCTTGATCCAAAATATTCGCCACTCTAATAGGTACATTTCCGGTTTCGTCAGGTTTTACTAAACTTCTGGCAATTAGTATGCCCGGTGTGCTGACTACCTGGGGTTCGAATATAGAGCACTGATTGCCCCTAGTATCTACCGCAGTTCTAACCATGATGATCTTTTCGGAGTTTGGCGGAACAGTTACGGCCACTTGGTTTATGACGTCCATCGATTTTTCTGCTGTCGTCATTGTTGACAGCATTACCTCTTCGCCTCCGATTCTCAAGACATTGTTTTTGAAGTCGACTATAAATCCGTATGCGTTCATAACGTCCACACCAAGAATTGCTTCATCCACAATGTCTGCAACAAGTACTTGATGATTAAACTCAAGTCTACCGAGGCGTAGGTGTATCTCCACTTTCCCATACACTTTTACAGGCCGACCAGTAGCTGTTCGCAAGCTGCAAGAGCACCAGATTGGCTTGAGATCTTTCAGCACGTCGGGGCGCACAATAGAAACTGTTGCGCCTGTGTCAACTGTAATCGAGGTTGGCCTTTCTTGAACAAATCCGGTAACTACCAAGCTCCCGGTGTTTTTCTGAAGCGTAGAAATTGCGTATTCTCTAGGGGCTTCGTTCCTCCAGTTAGTCAGCACACGCCCCGTTGCACCGACTATTGCTCGTTTCCCTGCTGCTGAATTCTAACCCGACAATCTCGTTGTAGATGTCCAGGTTTCCCACATCGATAACACTTCGGTCTTCCATCCTTTCTTATTTTGTTCTGTGGCGCCGACCGTCGAGTCTCTGTTCCTTGTTCTTCTTCCTCATCGTCTGCGCCGTCGCGATCTTTTAGCTCGCGCACTTTATGATTTGTCCAACCAGACGCTGATTTGGCGGCCTCAAATTGCAAAGCATGTACCAGGGCGTCCGCACTGTTCTGGTGTCTTGCCATTCGTAACACTTGCTGTAGTTCGTTATCTCGGACACCGGCAGTAAATGTCTGCATCGCAAAACGCGTTCGAAAATCTTCTGGCGCTTCAGGATAGGCCAGTCTAATTAGTCTGTCGATACTTGCTTCAAACTCTTGCAGACTTTCCCCGGAATGCTGTCGCCTTGCTCTCAACTGGGTGCAGTACACATCTCACAAATGTTTATCACCATACCGTAATTCTAGAGCTTTTATCAACTCGGCATAGGTGTTCTGGCTGTCAGGTGGCACTTTCTGTAGTAGTTCTGCCGCGGGTCCTTTTAATGCAAGAACAAGTGAAACAGCCTTGTCTTTTTCTGTCCAATTATTTGCGCACGCAGCAGCTTCAAATTGGCGAAGGTACGTTGCCCAGTGACTGCTTCCGTCAAAGGTTGGAGCTTTGACATGAACTGTCCCTACTGCAGGCAAAGTGACTTTCTCTGTTAACTTATTTTCTGTGTCTTTTTCTGTCTTTATCACTGGTACAGTCTGTTCAGAAATTTGTTTTGGTTGAATCTTCATGCACTGTTCGACTTCACTTTTAATTTGTTCTCTTATGTTTGCCATTGAGTTTTCTACTGCAGATATTTTATTTGACACAGATTCTTCTATAACAGATATTTTTGTAGACATCGATTCTTCAACAATCAAGACAGATTTTTCTACTTCAGCTATTTTTAATGTCATTGACTCTTGTACCTCCGATATTTTAGTAACTTGTTTATTAAGCTCACCTCGTAGGATACCCAATTCTGCGGTGCTGTGTTCTTGCAACTGTTTCTGCATAGTTTCAAAGAGAGCTTCCGATTTATCTTTTTGTCTTTCTTCTGTTTCTAGCATTAGTGCTTTCTGACGTTCCTCAGCTTCTTCTCTTTCCTGCCTGCGTTTTTCATCCTGTCGTTTTTCTGCTTCTTCCGCCTCCTGTCTGCGTTTCTCATCCTGTCGTTTCTCTGCTTCTTCTCTTTCTTGTATTCGTTCTTCTTTTTGTCGTCTTTCTGCTTCTTCCTGTGTCTGCCGCAGCAGTGTTTGTAAAGCTTCCATCATCTGACTGGGATCCATGTTTACTGATTAATTACGAATCACACTCATCTTGTACAAAGCGTCCACTGTTTCCACTGTTAACCGTTCTATCCCAGTTCTGACACCACTGTTACGACGGTCTACTCGATCGTCGTAGGTACAGTGGAAACAAAATAAGTACAAGACACCAATTAAGTCACTAATCACACCTTTAATTGTTATAGTAAAACAGTTCGTAATTAACAACACAGTGTCTACAACAAATCAAATGAAATGGTTCATACGCAATAAAATGTCCACTAATATTAAAACTCAACTGTATTACAATTATACCGTCTGTAACTTTACGTTTATTGCTGACAATAAATATACGATATACGACATAGGTTAAACGTATAGTCACTGTTTTCAAAAGTCGGGCGCCATCTTGATTACATATGTTGTCATTGCTAACTACTATAGGGCAGGAATTCGTTACGCGAACTTTTGAGAAACGAAAGTTATTTGAAATAATAAAATACCTGGTTAAAATTGTTACCAATGATATACCCTGTTTATTTTATAGACATCTTACATAATGCTTTTATAAACATTAAGCGAACTTTTAAACATTAAGCGAACTTTTAAACCCTCCAAAATCATGATACATGTAATATAAAATGTGTTATATTAGATAATAAAGATTATATATTGGTGCGCACAACCCAGCACTTAAAAATTACCCATTCGCCCTCTCACTCTCTCTCTCTCATCTGGTACAATTCTTAATTATTTTTATGAGCTCATTTTTGAAAATAAAAATGTTACAGACTTGAATTTAATTTGCAACTTTGGTGTTGGTCATTTCAAATTACGTTTGATGTAGAAATAAAATATGTATATGTGTGTTGATGGAACGTTCTCACCAAAAAGTCGTGTAGGCCTCCTCGCACAGCTAGAATAGTCTCGATTAGCACAATCGGTAGTGTTTTACTTCGGTTTACGGCGCACCGTCGTGTCGACCCACGAAAACTCCTCGGACCGATTCTATACGCTATATCTATGTGGGACGATCCATCGGCCGATGACGCCTACACGAAGCCGAACTATTAACGTTCTTCACAACATGTTTTTTGATATTTATATAGTTTATTAACCACTTCTAGTGGTTTAAAAGTTAAAATTCACTTATTAGTGAACGAGTTGCCGGCCGGCTACGATCACAGTTGCTGATGAAATGACGCCGAGTCTTTGTTACATATTGTGATGTTCATTAATAAATGACATAATAAAATGCAAAATAAAAGTGAAGGAACTTCTACTTACCATCACTCAGTAACCTCGGCTTCAGGGTTGCGTCATACGTACGTTCGGATACAAGCATAATCTTTAAGGTTGCGTAAATAATTTACATGACACATGTTTGAGAAGAGAATTACCTTTCACATTAATTTTGACTCATTCGAAATTTCTTTACATTCTACGGCATCTGAAATAATTCTGTGCGAAAAAAATCTATTGCTTGGTTACATACTCAGCGTTCTTACTCTAACTTATATTCTAGCTTACCTTATACTTATACGGACATACATACAGAGCCCAGCCTGCATATTTTACACACACACAAAATTTATAATGCCCTTAACATTTTATAATAATGATACATTTCCCCCCCACGCCGGTCACGCGGTCTCCGTACGCACTCATTGTTCAGTAATAGTTCCGAAAAAAGAAAAAAACTTTTGATTAAGGTCCACTCGCTGTATCGACCGCGGTCACATAGAATTTTTTCTGGTGTTACACCTTTTACTGGAAGAATTGAAACAAAACTTTTGTAGAGAGCTTACTTAGCTCTCTGTGCCGGCCGGCAACTCTAGCTGAACTGGACAGCGTGCTTCGTTAGATCGCGGGAAATGCGCAGTCACGGCCACCAGGTTTTAGTCGCCGTTCATGCTTAATTGTTGTGGGGTAACCACTTTATGCATGGAATAGAGCTGGTATATGTGTGGCGACAGGCGACGATATTTGCATCTGCTATATTGACGTCACTAGCAGTGGGCGGGGTTTATCGGCATTTCCTGTAGTTCGTCTTGTTGCTGCTACAACTGTTCGTTCCATCGCCATGTTTTGCCTCGACTTTAGAGTTTTTTCGGCGTCACTAACAGCGCTCCGCCCGGCTATGTTACGTACGGGCGTCGACACACATACACAGAGTTCTTAGAATTTTTAAGGTGGCGCATTCTTGACGACTTACACAATACAGTAACTGCGTCTCTGCTTTGTTCCAACGCTATTTCTTTTACCATGCGTTCTGTTGTAAATGAACTACGTTGCACGATAATTCTATAAAATCCCACCCAGAAACGAAATAAATAAAAATGTAAATACCCCATACGGTAAAAAATAAAATGACCCAAATTTTGACACGTTACAATACCCCCTCGATGAGAATTCTGCTGTCCACAACAGAAGAAATCTCATCGATAAACCCCGAAGAGGACCGGTGAGGAACTGGTGCCAACAACCCCCTTGTTCTTAATCTTCATGGGTACACGACCCCTCTGGCTCAGCGACTATGGACTCATCTGAACGAGATCACTGGACTTCTCCGTAAGAGATCCCAACACCGAGAAATCGAGCCGACAAGTACCACAGCACACCTCGCCTTTTAGCATGCTATCCCCAAATATCCTCAATCCCTGGCTTAAATTATGCCAGATCCTCCACCGATATGTTTCCCCTTGTATGCAAGCTGGGCTGCCTTTAGCAGATACTGGGCTCACACACACTCACATTATATAATAGTACAGCTTGACAAATTCTTTAAACTTTACAGAAATTAAAAAAATTCAAAATAATATATTTTACCAAAAAAAATTCTCTTCCTTGTTTTTCTGTTTTATTTAAAATGACTTAATTTAGACATTTCTCCTAATCAAAATATATCCTTACTCTAACACGTAAATCAATTATAGTCTAACAATACAATGCATTATAATAAATCAATAAAATAAACATGGTTAACACACAAATAATAGAATAATCAATACCTAAAATATTCATTCGCTGGCAGGCGAAAAATCAAGATTTTTTTTTTCAAAAAAATTTCCAAAAAAATTTTCCCAAAAAATTTTAAAATTCAAAAAAATTTAAATTCATTAAAAGGTTTCCTTTATATATATATAAAAATTACTCAAAGTTTGTTTGAATTGATAAAATAAACAAATTAAATTGACTTCCTACTACACAAGCTTAGTGGGTGTATGACCTCATCAGCTGATCGAAACTAGGTCAAGTCCAAGACCCTTGACCTACATATGTTATGTATACTTTCTGAAAATACATACATACATCTGTAATATCCTAGCTTGAAACACAAAACATAATAAAATAAAACATTTAAAATTAGCAAAATATTATTATAAACAATAAGCAAATTGACATTTAAATTATTCAAAATAAACAATTCTTAATTTTACATTATTTCCAAATTCTATCACAATTTTGTCACTGGCTTAAAAATAAAAATTTTATATATTCAACTACAACTTTCTTCATTTTACAATCTCATTCCCTATTACTGTGGGTGCTTTAAATTATCTATTCTCATTTAATTTACTACTTGATCTGTCTACACATATAATCTTTCTCCCTTTGACTCTAACTACTAACAACTTCAACTACATGACACCCATCTCTATCAAAATCTCTATCAAAACGCTCTAACCCCAACTTATCATTGAACTCAATTCGCCACCTTCTCTCAATATAAAAAAAATACTCTCTAACCCTTTGTACATAGGATATGTGTTTCCCCGCCCCCAAAAACTCAATTCCCGTTATCTGGCCCCTGGATTCTACCTAAGGCGGCCCCCCTCACTAAAATCGGTCCCAAATCCCGTCCCAACTAATCATTATGTTGCGGACTCCCACATTACACTACCCCCTACTACAAAATTGCCATCCCCAAAATCACAATCTCATTACCTTACTACAAATACAACAAAATAACATCATTAATTATAAACAACAATATATCACTCAAAACTCCACATAAATTCTCCACAACTACTGTGTCAACATCAATACTTTTCAAAATTCTATAACATATATTACTTCACAACAACATTACATCATTTCATCTCCACTATTTCTCTAACTTTGACTTCAACTTGGACAGATCTATATGTCCCATAACATATTCATCACCAAAAACTATCTCTTGTTAACTTGCATAAATTATTACTTTATTTCTCATTTTATCAAATTATTTTTTTTTTTATCATTACTTTAAAACATCTACAATACATTAAAACATTACATTGAACACTGATTTCTTGGAACATTTATAAACCATTTTACCAGTGACGTTTTATTGCTGATCTCACTAACACAATTAAAACACGTCTCATACTTGAACAAATTATATGAAATATATATATATTTATTTATCATTATCTGTCACCTCCTTGTTTCCCATTTCTCTGATTCTGGTCATTCATATTAACCGCCTGCCAGACGATTTAATTATTGGCTTAGAAAAAAAATATACACACATAATGAAAACACATATTCTTATCAATGCTTATCTCTAACCTACGACAATAAAATAATACATTTAAAAGCATGTAATGAACACCTTATATTGAATGTCTGAGCAGATAGTTATTTAAATATTTAAATAGAACACAAGCATTTTTATCGGATCAAACTTTGAATTTAGCAACATTTTTATGTTGTAAAATTTAAATTCGTGACTCATCTGAGCCACCTCCTAACCACACACACAATTTCAAATTATGGAGGACTGTATCGCCCTTTTCGCTTTCACAAAGACGGCATATTTTGGAGTAGTTTTATCTCTCCGTGTCTTTGCTTCCGCTATTACATTTGAAAGGTTATGAACATCAACATGTTCTGGTCTATAATTACTCGCCCTTAATGCGGGTCTACCACCTGTCTTTGCTACCCCCAAGCGGGCAGAGTGGCAGCCACTGTTTCATAGTTCCGGGAGATTTCCCCTAATATTCGCCCCCATTGAATTTCTAATATATACCAATTTCAGGTCAGCTATGGTCAAGGGACTTGATATGACCATAGCTGGCCGCTAGCCAAATCCACGATTAGTGCTGGTAAGGCAGTAATCGCCCGAAAAGTCGGGGAAATCTAACTTGCATTTCACTGCCTGTTACATTCATTATTACTATGTGCGACACGGTCGTCTATCAGTGTGTAAATTTTAATTTACACGAAAAAAGGTGTGCCGCACATTTTCGCCATTTTGGCCTCCGATGGAGGTAACACTCTCCGTTACCCCCAACCCATTTCGCTATCTACGGGAGCACAGGCCACCCCCGCAATAGCAACTTAATAACTAACTAATTACAATTTTTTATATACATTACTATAATATTTTCATCAATAATCATTTCACTCATTCATAACTTTCTACCATTGGACTTTCTTAAAATTTTCAAAATTTATTATTAATAATTATCCTATATCATTTTTCAGTTATTATTAAAAATTTTTAATTATCATTTTTATTGAACACAATTATTTCAAATAAACATCTTATTACTGAATTAAAATCTTAGTTACCTGTAAACATTTTTGTTATACATGATTCATATTGTAAAAGTTCTATACTTACAGTCCATTTAACATTATATATACAAAACATATTCACCATACCACATTACTTTCACCTCACCTCTGAAACATTTAACACAAATATTAGTTTACATTAAATAATTTATCATTCATTACCAAATTTCCAAATCTCCTAAAATAAATTAAATTCATAAAAAATTTAATTAATTAATATTTAAATAAACAATCAAAATATTTAACAGGTATCAAATTGTTTTAATTAAATTAATTACCAAAAATATAAATTATATAGTTATCGACACAATTCCAATTAATCAATTACTGTTTTCAAAATTAATTCTGATATTTATTTAACCTGCAAATATTTCAATATTATTATTACAACAATCATCTTACGTACACACATTGTTTACTTAACATTCCACAATGCACATAAATAAATTCACTATATTTTTATTTACAGACTTTTGTTATTTACTGTTCCGTTTTTCCGCACTTCATTGTCCAAATTTGCCATGTCAAAAACCCATAAAACATAATGTTTATAGCTGTTTTTTATTGTTTTAATAGTTTACCCTCCATCGTCCCAGATAAGTCTTGGTTTTATGTAGCATTGTTCACTTTTATCACCACACAAATGACTGTTTTGTGTGTTGTAACCATACAAACTAAACTCATTCATCATACCAAAATACTCATTAAAACAGTCTATGTTAGGTATTTTTGTTACATCTCCATTGGTAAATACATTCATGATCGGGTTAATTATTTTAGTCAAATCATTATAATCATTGTTACTCAAATATACTTTTAAACTTTCCTTACATTCATCATACTTTCTATTTAAGTTATATAATTCTGTTACTTTCTCCACACACCATTCTCTGTTTAAATCTCTCTCATCACCATACCAAATCACACTTTCAACATCATTATTACCGACAGAGGGTACAACATTACACCACAAAAATAAACACCTCAATTCATCTATTACTACGGGACTCTTGCCCTTCAACAACACTTGTGACCACATTAAATCATCATCATAAACATCATAAATAATAAAGGGAAAATTTTCCCTCTGTCCCCACTCTACTACAACATTATTTTTCCTCTCTCTCTCTAACTCACTAACACATCTTAACATCTCATACTCACATTCCACAAATTCATCAGTACTCTCTGATATGCCATTTTCAATTATATTATTATTCTCATTGTTTTCAACAACATCATTGTTATTTATTAATTCTTTATTTTCACACTTGTCATTACAATTTTCATTTGTTTTATTTTTCTCTGGATTCATCACAACTACTTCCATTCTCTCCACACTCTGTTCTAATTTATTTAAACTGGTTCTTATTGTTTCATTAGTACTTTCTACGCATTTATTTAATTCTTGAATCTCATTTTTCAACTCATTAATATCCCTACTTTGTCTGTCTAATTTTATGTCATTACTGTCAAAACGACTATCAAATTTATTATTTATTTTTTCTAATTGATTAAGTATAATACTCATTATACTATCGTCCACCTTATTGTATTTTGTTGAGGTCGGGGTTGCTTGAATCCCTGAATCCTCTGTATTATCTTTTTCATTTGTTACTTGCATTCATAGTTTTGTCGTCTTGACCTACATTCGGTGTTGAATGTACTTCAAGACTATTCAGAACAGCTGATTCATCTAATTCAGCTACTTCGCTTGTAACATTTAAGTCAGAAAAAACGACTTCACTCTCTGTATTTTCCATTGTTATACTTTTAAATATGTGATTTATTTATTATTTATTATTATAGGCGTACTCTATATAAAATAATATTATACAGAGTCCCTGTTCCAGAAGCCATCTGTAACTTTATGTTTATTGCTGACAATAAATATACGATATACGACATAGGCTAAACGTATAGTCACTGTTTTCAAAAGTCGGGCGCCATCTTGATTACATATGTTGTCATTGCTAACTACTATAGGGCAGGAATTCGTTACGCGAACTTTTGAGGAACGAAAGTTATTTGAAATAATAAAATACCTGGTTAAAATTGTTACCAATGATATACCCTGTTTATTTTATAGACATCTTACATAATGCTTTTATAAACATTAAGCGAACTTTTAAACATTAAGCGAACTTTTAAACCCTCCAAAATCATGATACATGTAATATAAAATGTGTTATATTAGATAATAAAGATTATATATTGGTGCGCACAACCCAGCACTTAAAAATTACCCATTCGCCCTCTCACTCTCTCTCTCTCATCCTGGTACAATTCTTAATTATTTTTATGAGCTCATTTTTGAAAATAAAAATGTTACAGACTTGAATTTAATTTGCAACTTTGGTGTTGGTCATTTCAAATTACATTTGATGTAGAAATAAAATATGTATATGTGTGTTGATGGAACGTTCTCACCAAAAAGTCGTGTAGGCCTCCTCGCACAGCTAGAATCGTCTCGATTAGCACAATCGGTAGTGTTTTACTTCGGTTTACGGCGCACCGTCGTGTCGACCCACGAAAACTCCTCGGACCGATTCTATACGCTATATCTATGTGGGACGATCCATCGGCCGATGACGCCTACACGAAGCCGAACTATTAACGTTCTTCACAACATGTTTTTTGATATTTATATAGTTTATTAACCACTTCTAGTGGTTTAAAAGTTAAAATTCACTTATTAGTGAACGAGTTGCCGGCCGGCTACGATCACAGTTGCTGATGAAATGACGCCGAGTCTTTGTTACATATTTCCGAGGTGGGGTGAATCTACGTCACAAGCCCTTTGTTAAGCTGTTGACAGCATCATGTTGTTGACAAAAACAAATTCCTGGCCGCTCACGTCATTAAGGATCGTCACTTTTATCGCCACAAAATGACATACTGTTTTTTGTGAGGCTTCACGTTTTTTGCTACGATTCGGTCCAAATCCTGGCAAATATTATACAGTCCACTCACGATATATTCATACAGGTTATTTAATGTTTGTTTAATTATGACCAAACTAAAAAATACAATATATTTATGGTTTTATATACCATATTTAGGGTAATTACAAATTGTACCATAATTGTACCGTTACACGTCCGAATATAAAACGCAACACTTCACTAATAACTACTTGAACGTACACCATAATAACCCGAACAGCTCTGTAAATATATCGCACTAATACTCTCGAACCGCACAGTCAAAAATCTCGCATTGAACTGAAAACTAAAGCCGCGACGCGATATTTATAGTTACGCTCACACACCAGAAGCTTCCAAACTGCGTCTTATCTCTCGCGAACTACGTAATTAGTACGGCCTTGATACAGTCCGAGCGCCCGAGCGAAGGCCGGCATAGTCGAGAAAATTCTCACAACATGCGTCTAGTAGCATGTACACCACACGCTTACGTCGAGACCTTTCTGCCACATTCGATAAACGCGTAGATTGTTCTATGCTGTCGTAGCAATATTTATTTTTTATTTTATTTAAGTAGTAATAAATGTTGATTTCATCACATCATTAATTATATAATAAGTAACTGACTAGAAAATAAACTCATAGCATTTTGAAATGCAAATGATAAAATTATATATGGAAATAATGATAAAAACAGATCTATTATGGTCATGCACTATTTAAATAAAATTAATACATATAGGTTTTTCACAAAGGAAGTCCTCCAATTTCTCAAGCTTGAGATTTCAGTTTACAAATCCTGAAAGAATAACCCAGAATTTAACATTCTTGGATTTTAAAATGATGTTATGTTAGGGAATTGATTTTTAGGTACGGTACGGTAAATAAATATTTTTATATGTAATTAAATATTTTCATACTTGCATTAATTATTAAATATTTCTCATGTATAGGTTATTAACACATATTATTAACAATTCTATGTTAATTTTTGGGAATAACCTCCATGTGCTGCATGCAATGTTGCACAGAATGGTGTAACTTTTATGTGCTTCACTTCTGGAAGAGAACAGGTCATTATGTTTTATATATTTTCACCCATGTAACTATGGTGTTGGACTAAGCATTTGACATATTGAGATATACTCGCTGTGACTATTACAAATTGACATAGGTCCATGTTGAAGTGGCCCTAAGTATAAACATGCAAAGAATTTATTTCTCTATTACCAAAAGAGATTAAGTAACACAACTGGCAACTCAATAATACTACTGGAAGTTTTTGTAAATAGTGATATAGTCACAATGAAGGGTGGAGACAATTGTTCATTTTGCAAGTGCTAAACCAGCTAATCCCTAATTTGTTGTTGTACATCAGTCCTCGTGTTGTACGATAGTGTTTTTGTCATGTCATGTTACTCTAAACAAAGTAAACAATTCAGTGCATAGAAATTTTCTCATCAATTAGGCAAACTTAGATCCTCTGGATGAAGCTACTTTAAGAAAACACTATCTTCCAAAACTGCCGGTGCTATGGGACCTGTGGAACTGTCCATGCATCATCATTAAAAAAAACGAAAAAACAAAGTAACTATCTTTTGATACCTCATGCTACAGGAAACTTCATCTTTTGCTTATGAGAATTCTCTTACAAAATATTATCTGACCAATACAAAATATTTATAGCAAAGTACATGAAATTTATGGAGGTAACAGAGGTGACTAGGCACTCCCACACCTCTGAGATCAAAGCTAAAATTGTTGAGTTAGTACTAACACGTGACCCTACTGGTATTGTACAAAAGACCAAACTCAAATGTATGAAACTTAAGGAGATTACACATTATATAATATAAAAAACATCAAAAAATATGAAAGTCAAAGATCCAGTTACAGGCATACAATACATAAAAATGTGTTCCTTACTTGTAAACTCATCTGGAAACATGAAATACTAATATTACAACTAAAGCTTCCAATAAAATAAAGCAATGAAGTATAATATACATACCAAGTCTGAACCACCAATACCAATGTTGATAACATCTTCAATGGGTTTTCCAGTATAACCTTTCCAAGATTTTGATACTACCTAAACATAAAAATACATTTTATATACATGAAACACCATAGACCATAGTGAATTAAATTCTGTTATTAATACTATATTTCTTTTAATTTAAAACATACACTTGCATATATCTGTGAACCATATTTAAAAGGTAACATAAAATAAATGGAAAATTATATTTTTACTACAATCACTTGTGTATTCTTACTTGTTTATTTAGAATTATTTAATATCGGGGGACAGAGCTTCGCTCGGTTTTTATATTTATTTATATATTTAGTCACTTTCTGCTACAGTCCGTTTCTTGATGTATATAATACATTTAATATTTATAATTAAATTTACCTCAAGATGTTATTTTTGGAAACATGTTCCAAATAAGGAAAAATAACATCTTGAGGTAAATTTAATTATAAATATTAAATGTATTATTTATATATATATACATATTTTTTTACATTAAATTGTCTAGGATTTGTAAACATAAGCAGAAATTTGTAAACATAAACAGAAACTATACGTATATTTTATAAACATTTAAAATAATAGCAATTCCATTATATGTATATAAAAAGTACAAGTAAAAGAATAATACAAAATATAGTATAATACAAAAATACAGTGAAACTTCGCTAATTCGGACTTCACTAATTCAGAATTTCTATAATTCGGGCTGGGGTTCTCAGTACTGTAATTTATACATTGTGACGGCAGCGGTATGCGAACATCTGCTCTCCGGTACCAGCGACACGGCACGTGACACCTGAAGAATACGAGGCGAGCCAATCCGGCATCAGCAGCCGCCAAGACGTGACCAACTACGTGTTCGGAGCTAGCCAATCAGCGATCCCGGTTAGTCAATAAAACCCGGGCCGGCAGAAAATTTTGCACACTTCATCGCACGCCATCGGACGCACTTCATCTCCTCTCCTCTCTCGGACAACATCGGCCCGGAGTCAGCCGGAAGGAACGGCCGAAGAATAGAACTGGCGTTCTTGCGTCTTCGCCCTCCAGTTCCGCGCCAGCGATGGATTTCGCTGGGCCGGCAGCCGACTCTACAACCGGTGCCGAAAGAAGAGGAGGACTGCAGTATGCCACGAACAGCGAGCGCAGCCGCCGAACATCTCAGCGCGGCACTACCAACATCACCGTTCTCACCACTCGGTCCTTTTTAGGGCCACCAAAATAACTAGAGTGTACGATTGGCGCCAGCTGTCATGTGGCAAGCCTTTTGTCCGGTGACAAGTGGCGCCCAACGTGGGGCAACGATCATCTTGCGTATGCAAGATCCAGCCACGCCAGCGAGCTACCAGCCGGCACACCAATCAACATGGCGCCCAACAGACACCTCTACAAGATCTGGAGAAGAGCAGTAGGCTGGCTACCGGAGAGCATTGAAGACCCGGGGGAGTTGTGACGGCAGCGGTATGCGAACATCTGCTCTCCGGTACCAGCGACACGGCGCGTGACACCTGAAGAATACGAGGCGAGCCAATCCGGCATCAGCAGCCGCCGAGATGTGACCAACTACGTGTTCGGAGCTAGCCAATCAGCGATCCCGGTTAGTCAATAAAACCCGGGCCTGCAGAAAATTTTGCACACTTCATCGCACGCCATCGGACGCACTTCATCTCCTCTCCTCTCTCGGATGACATCAGCGCGGAGTCAACCGGAAGGAACGGCCGAAGAATAGAACCGGCGTTCTTGCGTCTTCGCCCTCCAGTTCCGCGCCAGCAATGGATTTCGCTGGGCTGGCAGCCGACTCTACAACCGGTGCCGAAAGAAGAGGACTGCAGTACGCCACGAACAGCGAGCGCAGCTCCCTAACATCTCAGCGCAGCACTACCAACATCACCGTTCTCGCCACTCTGTCCTTTTTAGGGCCACCAAAATAACTAGAGTGTACGATTGGCGCCAGTTGTCATGCGGCAAGCCTTTTGTCCGGTGACAACGTACATATGTAAAAATTCAAAATCAAGTGTAGATTTACCCTACTTGAGAAGAGAAAGGCCGGAAATACTGTACATAGTGTATTTCCATGAACTGGGATTATTAATTGGTAGGTCAGCGATAACGAAAAGCAGTGTCGTATACATTTCCTGGAAATTCTGAACAGTAATGTACAATTCATAACAACGGATATGACTCATACAGACTTTCACATTTGTCATCATTTTGAATGTTCGTCCCATAGCCAGTCACTTTATGTTTTGACTCCATAGTGTTCGTACCTTTTACTGTGTTCAAAAATGAGTAAACGTGGTTCGTATAAATCACTCACGATAGAACAAAAGATAGAAGTTTTAAAATGTATTGACAAAGGTGATTCGGTTCAGTGTGTTTTACGCGATTTCGGTATCAGTAAATCGACATTTTACGATATTAAAAAAAGCAGATCAGCAATTACAAATTTTTCATTGAATAGAGGCTTTGATAGTGCCAGTGAAATTAAGCGAAAACGGATGACTCCTGCCAAAACGTCTGACATTGACGAAGCTGTTTGGACGTGGTATATACAACAACAAACTGCTGGTGTACTGATCCGTGGGATAGAATTGCAGACTGCTGCTGAACGTTTTGCTGCTCGATTTCAAAACCAATATTTTAAGACAAGTACAGGGTGGTTGTTTAGATTTAGAAATCGACATGGGATAGCAAACCGATCGATTTGTGGAGAACTTTTAAGTGCAGATCATGAAGCTGTTCAACCATATAAGGATAAATTACAAAAGATTATTAATGATAATGAACTTGAACCATGGCAAATCTACAATTCTGATGAGACGCAATGAGTTTTGGAAGGCAATGCCAAAAAATACACAATCAAGTAAAAAAGAAACACATACTCTCTCTCCTATGGCGCTACAGCCCAAATCGGGCCCTGGCCTCCACCAATCTCCGCCTCCAATCCACTCTATCCACTGCAAACCTCCTCCAGTTTCTTATCCCCATGTCTCTCGCGTCCTCTGTAACGCCATCTTGCCACCTCTTCCTCGGTCTACCTCTAGGTCTCGTTCCCTCCCATGTACCCAGCAAAGCCCTCTTAGGGTTCCTGCCATCCTCCATTCTCATAACATGTCCGGCTCAACGCAATCTTTGAATTCTTATAAATTTTGAGACTGGTATCTCTTTATATATTTGATACAGTTCGTTGTTGTATCTCAGTCTCCATGAGCCATTTTCTTGTATTGGGCCTATAATGCGTCTGAGGATTTTCCTTTCAAAGGTGTCTACTATGTCAACTGTTTTCTGTGTGATTGTCCATGCCTCACACCCGTAGCATAACACCGGTCTGATGACAGCCCTATATATTTTCATTTTTGTTTCCCTGTGCACATCCCCAGACCTAAATGATGGCAGCAATGCGAAGTACGCCTTGTTAGCCATGGTGGTCCGTCTTTGGATCTCCGGCTCCTCTGATCCAGTCTTTGCTAGATTCACTCCGAGATACGTGAAATTGTCCACCACTTCAATTGTGTCCTCCTCTATCTCGATGTTGTTATAAACCTGGTCCCTTCTTGTTTGGATAAGCATTTTTGTTTTATCCGTATTTATGGCTAGCCCAACTTCTTTGGCTTTGTTTTTAAGCTCTATAAATATTTCTTTAGCTGCCGTGATCCGTCTTGACATGATGTTAATGTCATCTGCATATGCGGCTATCTGTACAGTTTTATTTGTTAACAGATTGGAGCTATTTATTGATAAGCCTCTAATTACATATTCCAATGCAATATTAAATAGTGTTGGGGCTAACCCATCTCCTTGCTTTAGTCCTCGTGTAATATTTATGGGTTCAGTTAGTTGGCTATCCACCTTTACTTGGGCTTCAGTCTGCTGCATAGTCACTTGCGTTAATCTTACCAGCTTGCCTGGTATTCCAAATTCATGCATTATGGTGTAGAGTTTGTCTCTACTAATAGAGTCATACGCTTGCCTGAAGTCCACAAAGATCTGGTACACATCAATATCACGTTCCCATCCGCATCTTAGTATCTGTTTTACCGAGAAGAGTTGGTCGATTGTAGACCTTCCAGGTCGGAATCCAGCTTGGTATTCCCGTATTATATTTTCTGTGAGGGGTCTCAACCTTTGGTTCAAGATGTACGCAAAAACTTTGTAGGAGGTGCACAGCAACGAAATGCCTCTGTAATTTCTACATTGAAGTTTGTCGCCTTTTTTATAAATGGGGCATATAATACACTTATTCCATTCCATGGGGATCCGTTCCGTTTGCCATATGTCCACGATTAAAGAGTGCAGTGCGACTGCCACATCAGTACCTCCAGCTTTAAGCAGTTCTGCAGGAACTAAGTCTGTACCTGGTGCCTTGTTGTTCCTGAAGGCACTAATAGCTTCTTCTATTTCCTGAACTGAAGTGAAAGCCATGATGATTGCTAATTCTTGGAAAAAACTTCTTAACCCTGAATATAGCGAAGAAGAGGATTTTAATGCAATTGAAGAAGATGATTACAGAAATATTTTAGAAAATGCAGGAGAACATGAGACAAACACGGAAAATATTCGAGAGTGATGAAGATGCTGGTGAGGTAGGGTACGTTATGCAGTCGGAAGAAGAAACAGCTGCTACTATAGAAGGTCGCCAAACTAAGGGACTGATGACAGACGATCAAAATGGCGATGATGATGACGATGAGGAAGAAAACGATCACGAAGAAAGTGAGAATGTTAAAATAAGTGATGCAATAAAAAACGTACAATCCTTGTTGAAGTTCGTAGAAATGCCTGCAAACTCTGACTTAAGCAAATATTTTTTCGTTTTAAGTGAAATGAAACAGGATTTTGTGAGGAAACAGCTAAAAACAAAATACACGCAGAAAAAAGTTAGTGATTTTTTTTTAAGAAGCTGTAGGCTTGCAAGATGTAAAGTTTCATTATTTTTGTTAATCGTTTGTCTTAATTCTTCTTTAGTACTTTCGTTTGTACTAACTATTTTTTCATTTATTTGTTTCAAACTCTCCTCACTCTTGTCAAATTTTTCGTTAATTTGTTTTAGGCTCTCTTCACTCTTGTCGAATTTATCGTTCATCTGTTTCAGACTCTCCTCATTCTTGTCTAATTTACTGTTCGTTCATAATATTCATCATTTCCATTAATTTTAGTATGCTCGGGTCTCCTCTACCTTCTCCCTTTTCACCCGCCTGTAGTTACATTTCTTCGTCTTGGGTTGGTTCTTCCGTGTTTATTATTGTTTCCACCTCTTCAACCGATGTTCCTTCCTCTTCCCCTCTATTTTCTTCCTTGTCAGCCTCCTTCCCGCGTTGTTTAGTTTGGTATCTTGTGTTGTGCATCTTGTTATCCTTTCGTAATCGCCGCTAGAATTTCGTATTTCCCTTTCTTCTAGCCTCACCAGTTGGTCGCCAATTTGTTACGGCACGAATGTCGGTCTAATCTTAAACGTGTGTAAGTGTAATGGGTGTAACGTGTCTTATCAATCCGTCGTCGCTTTGGAACGTAACTTACGCTGCTTGTGTCCGTTGCGAACGTACGAATAACCAGGTATCGAAGTCCTTACCTGTTGTTCACTAGGGGTGTGAAAATCCCGGGTGGCGCCAAATTGTTTAGTTAAAACAATTAAAAAATTTAATGATAATATGGCAATCTCAGCTCAGGCCGTGTGGCGAATTCAATTTATTCCCACCTTGACTTGACCATCTTGATCGGGCCAGTAGTTCGTTGAGTTGGCTACGTGAGCGCTTGCCGTCAATACTAGCTGTTCGTTAAAGTGTACACAAATTATAATACACCTTCCTAATGAAATTAAAACACAGAGGTTACACTCAGTACTTGTTTATTTGGTGATTACTAATTATTCAGTTTAATACAAATTATATTTTGTTTCGTAATACATTTGCTATGGTAATTAATATGAGACAATATCTCTAGGGTTTGACAAATCGATTTTGAACGTAACAGACCGTCAATGATGGCGTCTGTCGAAGTTGTATACAAATATTTTCGTTCAAACGTTTTGGATTCTTGTGATTACGATAAAAGGATTATTAATGCTTACAACAATAAAAATACACTACCTTACATTATTTATACTTAAATAATATAATGTGTAGCTATAACTTGTTCTTGGAGTGTAGTAAAAGTGTTTCAAAATTTTGTAAACTAACAACAGGTTAACTTTACAAGTTGACAAATTTTCAGTGTCTTAGTTTTTTATTTAATCTTTGAAAGAAATTTTATGCAGTTTAGTGAGAGTTCAGATTACTGTGAGAAATATTTAAAGTGAGTTTATTCGGAAATTTGGGTAATTTAAATGATACTTAACACATCAGTAGACTGGGTGTACTCAGTTGGTCTAGTAAAAAGCAACTGGGCTGCAATTGTAGTCAATTTTCAATTGTCTAGGGCGTCTGGCATCTTTTTCAAATTAATCGTGGCAATTTATTCGTTTCTTTTTTATTAAATTGGTCTTCCACATCAGTTAAATGGTTTCAGTCATCGTCTGCTTCCTTCTTGTTCATTTGTGGTAATTTTGTTTACTATTTTGACCTTTTAAATTAGAAATTTGGTCGTTTCAAAATTTGGCTTCTATTCTGCAAGAGCGTCACTTTACGAGTAAAAAATCTAACGGAAAATTTGTAACCAACGTCTGTTGTCATGGTTACAAATTAATTCTGATTGGTTAATCTGGTCTTATAACCATTGTTATCAAATTTGAATTTTTATTCGAAATAGCTGTATATCTTCTGATTGCTTTTATTCTTCTGTCTTCTTCCCTACATATTAAATATTATCACTACTGTTATTATTTCCTTTCAAAGATTATTTTGATATCCCATAAGGTTGGGTTCTTCAAAATATTAATGTTTGTACAATTATGTTAATATTTGTTAACTATATTTCTTTTTTAATTTAAGTCCTTATTCTAACATTTTTCTTTTAATAATATTTACAAATTATCCTTGGTTGGTTATTCGCCTTGGATTTGTTAATTTCTTTGTTGATTTCATACAATTTGTATTTATTTGTTTTTTACAGTTGGGCATTTCATAGGCCTAAGTAGCCATTGATTATATTTACTTATTTTATACCAATTATATCTCATTTTAGTCTAAAGTGTTTTGTTGTGTTATTATCATTGATTTTTTTACTGGTTAATGTGTTTTGAATTTGTTTTTGTACTGATTACGTGTCAATATTATTTTCTACACCTTGGCATGTCAATTATTTACTAACTGATTTTCCAGTGTATATTATTACTGCATCGATTTACCTTCTTATTTATATAACTTGCCATTGTCAACAATATGGCTATTATTTACTATTCTTTATTACATGAAATATAACAACTAGGCCTATGGACCGTATACTTCCTTCAGCCATATCCTATTCAAAAATTTAAATGAACAATCTTTACCAGTTATTAGGTAATGTTGGTTTACAATACATTTCATTCTTTTACATTTCATTATTTTGGGTGAGAAACATCATCACTCCTTTTAAACTTACTTAATCTATTATCCCTTATAACATGGGGTGTTTATTGATTGCTTTCTTAATTTCTTATTTCTTTACTAATCTCTCTCTCTCCAATCCATGGTAACACTAACTGTTTACCTTACATGGGCTTTCTCCCCTGAATAACATCGTATCCTTCATTTATCTCTAATTTAAATACTATTTTTAATTACTAATTACAATACAATTCTTATAAGTTCACTATTAAATCATTTAGTGTTTTATCATTGATTTACTAAGTGTTTTCTTATCTACCACTATTTTTTATCATACTATCATTTACAATATTCTTTTTTATTCATCACCTTCACTTTTAACTAATTAGTGTTTATCACTGATTTACTCAATATTTGGGGTTTTCACACTTTCACTATTGGCACTTCTTAAACTTTTTATTTTAAGTGTTTATTAGTGGGTAATCCCTATCATTACTTTTCTTTGTCACTTAGTTATTTTCAGTTTATTTCTCACTATCTCACTATCTCTCTCTTTCTTTACAAATATTATTTATACTAGTGTATTTATATAGTGTATTTTTATTTATCGGGTTTTATTAATTATTAATTACATTTGTCACTTAGTCAATACTAATATTTATTTTTTATATTGGTTATTTACTGGTTTCGTTTCCTTTATGATATTTGATTGTATTATTTCTCCCTTCCCTATTCTATACATTTGTCTGTGTTTTATCATATTGTTTCACTTTATTTCCTTTATAGTTGGTTTGTTCCATTTTTATTTTCATTTTTCTTCTCCTTCACTTCCATCTTGTTTCATTTTATTTTGGTTTTTTATCTGGCCAATCTCTGGGGTTGGGTCAAAGTCATATGTCTGTCAGTCTAGTCTGTAATTTTATTTAAATCACTTTTGGTTTACCATTCTTCCTCCTTCCTTCTTAATTACATTTTATCTCTTTATTCTTTTCATTATTTATTTATTAAAATATATTACTTTTTAGCATTTCTTACATACTTATAGATATCAAATATGATCTGAATTTGGCGATGTTATATATATTGTAACATGACATAAGATAGCACCAAATGTCACTAATAATTGATAGAAGAAAAAGCTGAAAGTAGAAGAAAAAATATAAATATAACCTGAAGATTGATAACCCAACACTCAAAAAAAAAAAAAAAAAAAAAAAAAAATTAACTAAGACTGACTACGACTTTACGACTTAACCCAATAGATTGGATAAGGTGAAGGAACAAGAAAACCATGATACAACGTAAAATATAACTGCCATCAATATAGCCCAAAATATTGCTATAATAAAATGTAAAATAAATGCACTAAATCAGATAGGGCATAATTGAGATATAAATATAAAATAAATATATTATATGAGTTAAAAGAAAAGAAAAGAAAAATACATGTATAAATCTAAGATAGGAATAAAAATACCTTATTAAATAATAAAATAGGCAAAAGCAAGTAAAATATAATCAAGCTTAGCAAATGTAATAATTAATACAGAAGTGATAAATGATAATAAAGCAAATGTTAATGACCAATAACGACCCAGTGGTGATATACTAAATAAATAAACAATGTATGAAATGTAAGGTGAAGTATAGAACTACATAAGTAGAAACTAATAACCACTAACTATGTAAAGAACATAGAATAAAAAAGTGATAGTGATATTAGGGAAATAAACCCCATGTGAAGGGAAAAAGTGCAGTGTAAGTGTCCACATTGTGAAATACTATTTACATAAGACTATATAAAATATATAGCAAACCATGTTAGAGTAGTAGTTTAGCCAGTAAGACTTATTGTATTATTAAAACAAGGAACATTAACTAAAATATATAAATAATAAACGTTTTGAAAAATGAGATAAAAGTAATATACTAGAATGGAAACAGTGAGAATTAGACACTAGATTTTATTAAGGGAGTTCATATATGTTAACAATAATGATTAGTAATGTTAAAAATTATGATTATACGAGTTTTGCTGTTAAATGAACCATAGTATTAAGTTTAAAAGACAAGTGATGTTGAAATTTGGAAGCAATAATAAGTAGATTAGTTTCCAGCATGGACCTGGAAAGAAAAATATGTTAATTATATAAAATATGTGATGCTAAAGGCACAAATGTTTTTACTAAGCTAGTTTGTTTCTTTATACAATGTTCAATAAACAAATAAATAGAATTAACGAATATAAAAAGATTGTAAAGAATGTTGAATAGAAGTATTGTGAAACCTAGGCATTAGGCCTAGCATGAAGGAAGGAATTTTGTAAATTTAAAGAGAAAACAATAATCAAAGGTCAATTAAAGTATATAATATGTTTAGGTATTTAAGTAAGAATATCAGGTATAAAAATGTATAAATAATATTCAGTTTAAAGATAATTACATAAAGAAATATCAATAGGAAAAATAAGAAATATATTATTAATGGACCAAAAGTAACTATGAGAGATATCAAAATAATCTTTAGCAAAAAAGCAAAACAATGGTGTTAGTGTAATTAATATTATGGCTAGCATAAGAAAGTAATTATAATTTAAAGGATTTTTATAAATTTGAACAGAAATAAAACATTAGAATATAACAATGTTATAAGATATTGGCCAATGAGAACTAGTATATCTTGAAGAGTTGCCATGACAACTAAAGCTTGTTACATGTTTGACCGTTGAAATCTAATTATTCCATTATTGACTAGCATAGAGGGTGGACGTATGTAGCCCTTGAAGACAAATAAGTCATAAATTAAATAAGTTTTACCAAATTAGGATGAAGAAGTGACAAGAAGCAAACATAAATTAACCATTAAGGAGATGTCACATAATTAAAACAATTATATAAAAAATAACATAACAAAAACTTGAAGGAAGCAAACAAAATTAATAGACGACCAAATACTGGAGGAAGAACAGAAGATACCCAACCCAACCTGAGGAAACAAATGAATCTACAAGTCTGATGGAAGCGGAACCTTGAATTTCGATTATTTGAACCTGGATCTCAATGAAAGCAAACATACAAGAAGGGACCATTAGACGTATTCCAGAAGAAGAGGATCGCCGAAGAGAACCTGCATTAAGGAAGTGTTAAGTATAATTTAAATACTTCACGAAAAATCAAACTTTCAATAACCAACAGTAAATGAACAATTTTATTTTCACTTCACCAGTCACTTAAATAAATTTTCGAACTGAACTTTATTAAACAATCACCTTTGATAAACCAAAACTATCACTGGATTATGATTTAATATTAAACTGTTTTAAACACGTAACTTGCTAACAAAAGTTAACCTAGCGAGCACTGAATTCTCATTTGCAATAACTTACTTTTCATATTTAAAGATATCACAGATTATGTATTAGTTGTAAGGTATATTATAAAATTATGTGCATTTATTAGTCTGTAAACCAACATTCTGTAGTCCAAAGAACTTTTCCCTGAGATAATATTAAAATAATCAACCAACGAAGAAATAGACGCCATTTCCAAGCATAAACACTCTGACTGAGCGGATCGTCAACTGTACAACCCGTAAACCTGCCGGCGCAAAACTAAATGATATATATTATTTACGAACTGTAATTGACCTAATTATATAAAAAAAGAGTTAAATAAACATTTGTACCCATCAACCGCTGTATGTTTGATTCATTTAAAAGGTAATATAAGAGTTTGGGATAAACAAACAATAAAAATACAATAGTTGAAAAAGTCGACTCGGCCAAACAGTGGGGACCAATCAGACGGCAAGGCGGATAATTTAAACTGAACGGCGAGAATACGGTCAACGTCGTAAGTATTGAGAAAAAGTATTAAACAACCTGCTACAATTTCCAAATAACAAAAAGTAAGTAATTATATAAAATTAATTAACACCAACAACAGATCTATTACAATATATATATTGTTACAACACGAAAAGCCACCCCAATACCAGCGAAAAAACTATGAATCAACTATATTAAATGAGTGAAAATAAAATGACTATGACGAGACAAATGACTATGACCCAACCCAAGTTGATTGACCCAATAAAAGAAGATAAAATGAGAAGGTATATGGAAAAGACACAAACAAATAATAAAGAAAAGAAAATGAGAAATATTAAACCCAAATAATAATGAAAAAGACTCAAACAAATAATAAATGTAAATGATAAATATTAAAATCAAATAAAGTAATATTAACTAAAGACTGCAACAAAGTGTACCTAGGTGAGGCAGGACGAAAATTCGTATGCAGGTTGTCTGACCACAAACGTGGAGAATGTAATAGAACAACCAATTCGTTATATGCAAGACATTTCATAGAAGACAACCATAAGTTTGTTAATCCTTTGGAAGAATACGAAATTGTAAAAGTAGTAAATAACACAGTTGAAAGGAAGCTTAGAGAGGAGTTAGAAATATTGAAAGAAAGAGAAAAAGGGTTAGACAATTTAATTAATATTAAAATTAAATTTGATAATGAGGAAATATTTTATAACATAATTAAGAAGTAAATGATAGAGGACAGATAGATAAGATTAAGAATTATATTGCATAGTACTAATTGGATGTTTTAAAATAAGGGTGTGTGACTGACCCATGTGTGTGGAGATGAAGAGGGTAAGTTTAAAAGGATGCGCGCGCGCGCGCACACACACACACACACAACACTGAAACACAAGGAATTTGCTAGAAAAATATGTAACTGTACAGATGGTGGGACAGGGTTTAGGGGGTGGGGAAGGGACATTTATATTATAGCTTGTTGTGTGTGAGCAGGGTGGGGTGAGAGGGGTGAAGGGTTTGTTCTCATATAATTTCTGTCAATTCCGATCTGACGATGAGCTGTGAAGCTTGAAAGCACTAATTGGGATAATTTTTATATAGTGGTGTGCAACAGTGATCATTCTGCTTGTGATGTCAACCACTAACACAAATTTCTTCATTAAACGTCTGTTAAGATGTGCAATCGACGACAGGTATTGGACAACAACAATGAGGTAATAAACGACAACAATAAGGTAAGTAAAGTTTTTAAATATCTTAAGTTAAAAGTTAAATTGAAGAGGGTTTTAAGTAAAATATGGTTTAATAAACAATGTCTGGATAATAATGTCATCCCAAAGTACGCTCAAGTTAAAATTAAAAATAAGAACAGTGTAGCCAAAAAAGTAAAAGAACAAAGCGAGAAGTTGTGGATAAAACTGGAAATACAGTCACTCTACGGCTTAATAAATAGATATAATAGGGAATTATATGACAGACACATAGAATTGTTAAGAATATACTCGTATGTAGAGTTAGAAGAAATATTATATAATTTTGGTTTGGTGTACATACAAAAGAAATTGGAAAAAAAAAAATGGTAGATAAGTTAAATAAATTAATAAGAAAGAACGAAGTAAAAAAGGAAAACCTCTCTAAGAATAACTATGAAAAAAGAGTAATAAACCTTACAGAGGTAAATTTCAATACAGAAGAAAAAGAAATGTTAGCAAAAGGCTTAAAATACGCGCCGCCACCAGAATTAAATCAAGAAAAAACAATTATTGAATGCGAAAGCATAATAATTACAAAAACAAGGAAATTAAAATGATAAAAAAAGAATAAGGTGGGAAGTAGGGCATGTAGTAGATAAAATATTTAGGAAAAGTTTGTATAATTCAAAAAATGAACAAAAAATCAAATCAACTGTAACTAAACTAAAGAATAAAATAAAAAAGAATGATATAGTTACGAAGGTGGACAAAGGAAATACAATGGTACTACTGAGAAAGGACGAATACATAAAGAAAACGGAAGAATTTATAAGGGAAGGACCATATGAGGAAATAAAGTATGATTATACAAGTAAGTACAAGTCAAGGATAAAACAAATGATGAAACAGATAACATTTATAGAAGAAAATAAGAAAAAGTATTTATTGGAAAGTAATCCAACAGCACCAACTTTTAAAAGTCAGGTTAAGATACATAAAGAAGGAAAACCAATTAGACCGATTGTTTCTTTTATTAATGCACCTATTTATAAATTATCAAAGGAAGTTAGCAGAGTACTGAAAGAGAAATATGAATTTGGGACAAAATACAACATAGAGAATAATGTAAAATTGATAGAAAAAAAAGAAAATATTAGAATTAATGCAAATACAAAATTGATATCACTGGATGTTAAGGACATGTTTACCAATATCACAGTACAGAAAGTTATTAAGTTAATAAACGATAATAATATGGGAGAATACAGGTATAAAAAGCAGTTGATTAAAGAATGTGTAAATCAGAACTATTTTAGGTTTAATAACAAGTTTTATATACAGAAAAAAGGTTTACCTATGGGATCTCCATTATCCCCTATTCTTGCTGAAATATACATGAATGATTTTGAAAAGCAATTAATAAGTTCCACTAAGTATAAAGACAATATAAAATTATGGTCTAGATACGTTGATGATGTATTAGTAATTTGGGAAGGAAGCATAGAAGAAGTGCATGAGTTTATAAATGAGGTAAATAATAAGGATAAAAACTTACAATTTAAAGAAGAGATAGGAGGTAAGAAAATAAATTACTTAGATTTAAACATAGAAATTAAAGATAATGAGAAACTACAGTTTGGGATATTTAGGAAAGAATCGTATTCTGACATAATTATACCAAGAGAGTCTTACCACCCTTATAGATATAAAATGGTGGCAATCAATTCATTTTGTTACAGAGCTCAGAAGTATTTAAAAGAGACCGAATCAAAAGATAGGGAGTTAAAAACTATAAAGGGAATTGTAAGGAATAATAATTATAACACCAACATAGTGGATAAAGTTATGAAAAGGGTTAACATACAAAAAGCTAAAATAGAACCAGAACAAAAGAATTATGCAGGGTCATTGACATACATAGGTTCACATACTAGAAAAATTATAAAATGTTTTAATAAATACGGAGTAGATATAGCTATTAAAAAATGTGAAACGGTATTTGATAAGATAAGGAATAAGAATATAGAAAAAAATTCCAGTATTACAGAAAATCGGAATTTATAAATTAAAATGTAAAGACTGCAACAAAGTGTACCTAGGTGAGACAGGACAAAAATTCGTATGCAGGTTGTCTGACCACAAACGTGGAGAAGGTAATAGAACAACCAATTCATTATATGCAAGACATTTCATAGAAGACAACCATAAGTTTGTTAATCCTTTGGAAGAATACAAAATTGTAAAAGTAGTAAATAACACAGTTGAAAGGAAGCTTAGAGAGGAGTTAGAAATATTAAAGAAAGAGAAAAGGGTTAAACAATTTAATTAATATTAAAATTAAATTTGATAATGAGGAAATATTTTATAACATAATTAAGAAGTAAATGATAGAGGACAGATAGATAAGATTAAAGAATTATATTGCATAGTACTAATTGGATGTTTTAAAATAAGGGTGTGTGACTGACCCATGTGTGTGGAGATGAAGAGGGTAAGTTTAAAAGGATGCGCACGCACGCATACGCGCACACTCACACACACACACACACACACACAACACTGAAACACAAGGAATTTGCTAGAAAAATATGTAACTATACAGATGGTGGGACAGGGTTTAGGGGGGTGGGGAAGGGACATTTATATTATAGCTTGTTGTGTGTGAGCAGGGTGGGGTGAGAGGGGTGAAGGGTTTGTTTTCACATAATTTCTGTCAATTCCGATCTGACGATGAGCTGTGAAGCTTGAAAGCGCTAATTGGGATAATTTTTATATAGTGGTGTGCAACAGTGATCACTCTGCTTGTAAAGTACACTAACCAAAGAAATAGATATTAAATATTATGAATAACTATATAATGATAAGAGAATCAGAACAAGAAACTTATTAACAGTATAACTAATAATTGTGAATAAAACAATAAAAAACCCAGAAGTGAGAGATAGGTAGGGAGTGAAGGTGATTAAGTGAGAAAAGAAAAATCAATATTAGGGAATAACCACTAGTAACGCTCAAGTACCATAAAAAAGTGCAAAGTGCCAGTGTAAACCCAAAATAAATAGAAAACCCAACAGATAGGTACAGACACCTAAAACCAGTGATTAACACTACAGTTTAATGGTGAAAAGTACCAGAGAATAAGAATATTATTGTTATTAGAATTAAGAGTGATTGTAGATTAGGAATACAGTGGTATTCAGGGTAAAAATCCCATCATGATTAAAAATATTAGTGTTACAAGGGTTGGGTAGAGAAAAAATATATAGTAAAGTTTAGAAGAAAAATATACTAAAGAATATAAATACAAAATAAGTAAAACATCCTATGTTCAAAGGGATAATTAGTAAGATAAAATAAATGGTGTTATAATGTTAGTCACCAAAATAGTTAAGAATAAACTAAATATAAACAAGATTAGCATAGTAACTGTTAAAAGATTTGTTCAACTAAGTTTATGAGAAGGAATATGGCTGAAAAAAGTATACAGACCATAAACCTAAATTTTGTGTTATGTTTTATAAGTAATAGTAAATAATAGACAAGTTATAAAAAATGGCAATATAGATAAGTAAAGAGATAAATTCTTACAAACATAATAATACAGGAAAAGAAATTAGAGAATAATAGACAGGCCATGATTTTGTAAAGTAATACGAACATACAATTACTATGAAACAGCCCAAATTAATTCAAAAGGTAAACAAGTCATAAGTGACACCAAGCAAAACATACGTAAATGTAAAATAATCTTTAATTTGAATAAAATAAGAAGATATAGCCAATTACTACTTAGGCCTAGAAAATGCCTAACTGTATAAATCCAAAATAAACAAATTTTAAAAAATTGACTATTATATTAGAAAATCCAGGGCAAGTAACTAGTTAAATACAAATTTGAGAATCATATTAAGATGTAAAGGTTAAATTAAAAACATAAAATACGAAAGAAATGAAATTACATAATATTAACATTATTGTCAAAACGTTAATACATAAACAAACCCAGCTTTGTGGGATGTCAAAATGATCTTTGAAAGAAAATATAAACAGTTGTGATAATATCTCATACATAGATAAGAAGACAGAAGAATAATAGTAATCAGAATATATTTAGTCATTTTGAATTAAAATTCAAATATCATAACAATGGATTGTGTTATTATAATCATGGCCTGTCTATTATTCTCTAATTTTTCTTTTCCTGTATTATTATGTTTGTAAGAATTTATCTCATTACTTATCTATATTGCCATTTGTTATAACTTGTCTATTACTTACTATTACTTATAAAACATAACACAATGTATACAGCCAATGAGAAGACAGACAGTTGCCATAACAACCGAACGTTATTTATTATTATTCCGTTAAAAATTGTTAGTTCATTATTGACGCTCAAGACCTATAGAAGCCAAACCATAGTCGACTCAATTTTAATTTAAAACAGTAAAAAAGCAATCAAAATTGAATAAAATGAAGACGCAAGAAGTCTGATGAAGAACTAGTCCATTCAACCGAGACCACAGACCAGGTTTTTAAATTCTAAATTAATTATTTACACCACCATATCCGAGAAAGAAGCCAGGCGTAATTAAATTCATAAATGATGGAAGATTGATGATCAAAGGGACCCAACCTATTTCGAACTGAGTAACTCTTCACCCTAATTCAACAGATTTGATAAGTATTGCTGAATTACCCGAATTTATGGAATAAATTCGTATTAACTTTTTCTCATAACATAATTAACTCTCACTACGAACTGACAATCAAATTTCTTTCAAGGATTAATTGAAAATAAAAAACTAAACTTGTATGAAACCAGAAAATAACCTGGATATAAATTACGAACTTTTAACACACACTTTTTAACACTTCAGGAACGAATTGTAATTAAACCTAATAGTATATAAGTACCATCAATGTAAGGTAGTGTACTTTATTATAATCATATTAATATTTTTTCATAACCAAAAGAACTCAGATTTAACGAACGATAAATAAATAAACATTTGTCGGCGCCATGTCGAAGTAAAATCGTTCTAAATCAGCGTTCGCCAACCTGAGAATAATTGTCTTTTTATTGCCGGGCCAACTTTGTTTAATAACCATATATATATTTTTGTATATTATTGAATAACAGATAATTTCAAGTTAATAAACTAGTACAGAGTTGTAACCACCGTTCTTTATTTCATGGTAAATTGCATTATATGATTTGTGTACTTTAGCGACGAGCGAAATTGACGGCAAGCGTTAGAAGTCGGCAACACGGCGAACTACTAGCGAGATTCATAAGCCCACCAATTGCATGGGTAATTCGAATCAACCATACTGTCTAGAACGACCGCTCGACTGTCATATTTTTTAATTGTTTTGGTTTAAACAATTTGGTGCCACCCGGGAATTACAATTACATATTAAAGGACAGGTAAGGTTCACACTCACGAGATATTGTACTGGTAATTCGTGAGATAACGATGGACGTCGTCAGCATAACCAAAGGTAAGGAAGTAACGTAAAGTAACGACTACAATGTGTGAGGCGAACATACGATAAAAACACACAGTTTTACAGAGACAACAGAGTCTTCTCGTTACAAATTGACGCAACAACGTGTGGCTTAAAAGAGGTACACACAACGTCTTGTTACAAATTGACGCCAACAACGTGTGGCAGAATAATTACATACCGAAAGTAGCGTCGTAAAGATCGCGTTGTTACAATATATATATTGCAACAGAACAAAGGATAGTAAGTTCATTTAAGTGGAATACTAATGCTATAACACATTTTCTGACGGCCACAGACATGTTTTAAATTGATTTTGTTCTGTTCTTTGTAAAGTAGTCATACGTTTTGAACCAAGCTATGTTTAAAAAAGTATGTTATGTCAAAATGTTTACAATTTTATACTCTTTTATGTCATGTGAAATATTTGTGTGTAAGTGCGCAGGTGCGCATGTGATTTACATTTTATTTAATAACTTTGTTGAAAATTAACATTTCATTCTGAAACTTGGACAGGGTATTCTCATGGTTATAAGCTATATTTTCCATATACTCAATTATCCACAACTATAATTTTCATATGGTTTTTTTTTAATGAAATCAGTCTTCTTTTATTTTCGTTATCTCCAAGAAAGTAATAAAATTTGTAGATTAATTCTAGACAGGCCTTTGCAGAATTGGACAGAGTTTCAGCCTGATTTCTGGCTATCGTTAAGAAAATCTATTGAGGTTGCTAGAGTTTCCACCAATCAGAAGGTCTAAAAATTATTTGAGTCGATGTTCTGTCGAGAGTACACCGTTCAGTTCTTTCCGAAGTCTTGCCATAGAAAGACGTACTCGCTGTCATGAGATTTTTGTGACAAGAGAAGTCGATTTCCTTAAGACTTAGAAGTTGGTTCACAGTTCGAGTTCTTCGTAATTATTGCCATTATAGAACTCAGATAATTTTAAATATATCATTTCTACTGCTTTTTCGTGTAGAGTGGAAGATTTCCGGTAGGGGCAAAATACCTAACGTGATCTTTTGAGTAGTTTACGCCAGAACACTTCAAGAAGCCAGATTTCTGTAAGCTTGATACACGATCTATTTTTACCCAATTTTGATCCCTGAGATTAAGATTATTCAAGTTAAAAACAATAACAGTTTCATATGGTAGTGTGCGTGTGTGCAAAGACGTGAATTATCAGCGTAGTAGTCATCGAGTAGCTTGGGGAGCGCCTGATTTCTACGCAAACAGTTGGAATTCTACGTACAAGTAACATATGTAAAACAAGCCAACAGATTAATTTATTGAAAGACAATTATTTAATAAACAATTTTACATTATAAAGGCAATAGTAATTTTTAATGTGTTAATTAATAAAATTTTGCTACCTCCAGATATAGACTCTGTAGTAATAATATCAATGTAACCTATCCATGCAGTTTTAATTTGTATCGTTGCTATATATATATATATATATATATATATATATATATATATATATATATATATATTGTAACATCACAAGATGTTACCTAACCTAAGTGTATATTATCAGATTTTATAAGGACAAAACAACCATGTAAATAGGAATATAATAGTAGAAATAACCAAGAAAGAAGAAACCAAGAAAGAAGAATGAAGCAGAAGTGCCACATGAAACAGTAACCCAAGGGCTGTTTGACACTACAACTAGACTGAGACTAAAACGAACTGATGGACAGAGTAAATTTACATTCAGCTGTCAATCCAGTAAGTAGTTGATGTAAACCGAATGTCATATGTAAACAAAAAATGAACTAATGAGCAGTTAAATACTGTGAAAGCAGAATTAGCATTTTGCTGATAATAGATGTGACAAGGACCAGTAAATTATGAATGCCAAAACTAATGTTAACAATGGCTACATAGTGAGAACAAAGATGTATTTCAGCATCAAATATACTTGTTAGAAAAGAGAACTATTTATAAGAGAGAATCTTATACAAATAAGATATCTCCACAATTTACCGAATTGAGAACCAATAAGCATTATTAAGGCCAAATTCCAATGTAGGCGATATGTCTTAGCAAGCTTAGACCAAACATTAGTCAGTAAATTGGCTATAGAGAATTAACACAAGTGTAAATTAAAATACACAGAACCATGGTTATGCCTTGACATAACAAAAAACATTATTAAAACAATATGTTTAATCATAATTTTAATTTTTAAATAGTAGTTTAAAACGAATTAGCATAAAACGAAATGTCATAGTCAGTAGGATCATTCATTACAATGTATAGAGTTTAGGTGTACAAGTAATGTTCAGTAAAAATGTCAGTACAGCATTAATGGTGTTCGCACATAAACATTTGATTAATAAAATGATATGTGAACACAAACAATATTAACCAAAAGTGTAAAACCGGCGACTCAGAAATAGCAGACGACAGTGAAAGTGATGTACCCGAACATTGGTTTTATAACAATGTCGGTCAAAGTGAAAGTAATTCGAGATCGAGTGATATCAAATTAAAGGAAAAAAAACAATCTTTAATTTGATAGTAATATCAACCCAATCGCAACTGTATTTAGTGCGGGAGAGATGTTAGCATCATTCTAAAAATGTACATCGGGAAACTGTTTATGAATAATAACAAAAATGACAACTAGCTGTCACCGCAACATTTGACGGTTAGAAAAAGCCATTATCAACTGCCAAAAAGTGACACGTCATACCGACACACCTCCCAAAGCCAATCAGAAAATTAGTTAGTAATTAACATTTTTACCTAAAGCCGATCAAAGAAGGGGGTATATAAAGACGAAACAGCGAATTTTGAGGCAGACTCTTACTGACTAGCGTGTAGCACAGACGTGTGCCCGCCATCTCTACATTTTTTAATAACTCTTAGCGTCATTTGCATATTACATTGAAACCAACAGTTCAACAACAAGAAACGACTACTTCAAGTTCATCTACAACAAACAACAGTGATTAAGTGCAGTATCATTTTAATTTTGTGCGGGAATAACGAGCAGAAATAATTAATTGTTATTATTCACGATCCATTTTAATCAGAAGAGGATCGCATTATTCTGTTCTTGTGCGAGTTTAGTGCCGAAACCCAGTAATCATTATAATCCGATTACTGAAGTGATTAATGAGTTTTAATTAAATAATTAAAACTCAGAAGGTAACAGTGCAATCATTACTAATGTTTATCTGAGCGCCATAACCTATACTTTTTTCAACATTAGCCTGTACTGACGCAAAACACAAAAACACTTTAAGATTACACCACGTCTCAATTTATTATACAAATTTGTTATTATTAATTAAGCTATATGTTAGTTGTAAGGGTTCTCACTTGATAAATATTGTCACTAAAAAAGCAAGCGTTGATGAAACGCGCGATCTTTCAACAGATCATTTTTTGATTTTGTTTACTTTGCGAAAGTAACCTAAAAACTTTGTTGATCAATTTTATATCAAAAAGATTATTGGATATTGTGTAGGTATAATTGTTTTTCTTCGTGTCTCAAAGAATTCACTACTGAGATTTTTATGATTTTAACGTTAAAAATAAATAGCATCTGGACTTAACCAGATTTATAATTCATGTTCTGAGCAAGCCGTATAAGGCATATAATAACCAACTTTTAATTGTACAACTTTGTACTACTGAGATTTTTATGATTTTAATGTTAAAAATAAATAGCATCTGGACTTAACCAGATTTATAATTCATGTTCTGAGCAAGCCGTATAAGGCATATAATAACTGACTTTTAATTGTACAACTTTGTATGTTTGCTTTATATTTGTTTTTTGAATTCTCTATGAGGGTATAAATAAAACCCGTTACTAACAGCATCACCTGATTTTGATTTATTTCTATAGGATAATTAAATATTTTATTAAAAAACGTAAACAACCTTCTGTTGTGTTTAATATTTTGGAATAACATTGCCAAAAGGTGATGCACAATCATTTTAAATTTTCTAATCATTCAGTAATTTTTATGTGTGGGTTTTACACGGGATTTTCCCTGAATAAATCCGTGTGGCGCCCACTAATTAAATAACAAGGTAATCTAACCTTACAACCAAAGTGAGTTGGTGTTTGTAAACTGAGTTGACAGTTTAGTGAACTTCTAGTAAACACGATCAGGTACGTAAAAGTATATTTTTGTTTATGATATTGTCCAGACATTACGAGACGTGACATACTCAGACTACCTGCAATCTGGAGAAGAAGTTTTACTACCAGTTTCAACCAGACGAGAACTATTGTCAAGCGACCAACTGATATACTTCACGTTTCAACTTAAGCTAATTTAGCATTTAATTATAATCAACTTCACCATTTTATTTATTTAATATAAGGGAATTCTTTTTAAACAAGTATAATTAAACCATTGTAAACACACTGTGAGTAACTGTGAATGTTTCATTTTAAATTACTTTACTACTTTAGTAACCTTCAATTAGAAACAACTATTCTAAACATTGAGTTATCTCAAAGGAATATTTCACGCATAATTGAACTTTGTTTTAACGAGACTTTTGATATTTTAAACACGAATATAAGATTAAATAACAACACTTTTATTTTATTTCAAATTAAACGTAATTTAAACGTAACTTAAATATAATAATAATAAACAATAAAACCCCTAACATTGGTACACTTATAATATATATATATATATATATATATATATATATATATATATATATATATATGAAGTATTACTGTATCGTAATTCATTTGTTATGACTCTTTCTTCTGTCAGTCTACATCTATTTGACAGAATTCTTGGTATTATGGTATTATAACTCTTTTCTAGGTTTATTTTTAGGCAAAAGAATTCTCTTTGTTTAATCATACTCTAGGTGTACAAGTCTACAAACATCTGTACTGTGGCACGTAACAAAAGCCTACCCACTCCAAATTTCTCTCCATCTGGTCAAGTGAAATCCTCATTAAAACTGTACAGAGTTAATTCTTTCAGCTTCAATTATCTAACACACAAAATTCCTGTGTTTGAGCTATTTGTATTTATGGTGTTGGGCCTTAACAAATACAAATAGTGCTACATATACTGTCTAATGTTACGGTTTGTTGTGACAGGAAATTTTATTTCATCAATCAGTAAGATTCATAAACTTTTACATTTTAGTGAGAATTCACGTCCAAACAAAAGAAATCTAGAGCTTTAAGTTGACAGAAACCACCAAATGTTCAACACAAACCACAGGGGATGAAAAAGAAAGCTGAAATCATGTAAGGATTTGGTATTCCCATAAATGCGCTGTCTACTTTCTTTAAAAACAAAAAAATGTGTCCAAAGTAATTTTCTTTTTAAATATGTATTCTACAGATGACTGGCATAATTTGTCATGCCAGTAGAACATTACTTATACTGGTTGTGCATAAAATTTGTAAATTCATGCTGGAATTTAGTTGATTCACCTAAGTCTGATTACAACAGTTTCACGAGGTTATGCATTAATAGTCTTATGGTACGTGAAGTGTAGTTTTAGATAATTTATAATATTTAGTTTACTGACCTTTTTATCTGAATTAGAACCTAACTTTGTGTTTGTTAATTTACATGAATTCTATTGGTACATAATGAAGAAACTCAGTGATATACTGTATCACAGTAAAAATTAACCTACCAAGGTTAATTAAGGTTAACCTACTAAGGTTAAAATTAACCTACCAACTTGCTTAATTCTAATCGCAGAAAAATTTTAATGTGGTCCCCTCAACTTTGAATTAACCAAATTCACTGTACTTGTGAACAGAATTGTTTAAAATTCTTTATATTCAAGTTTTGTCTTAGTATTATGGTTGAGACTATTTTCTCCTATTACACTCCACTCTTGGCAACAAGTGTTATACAATACTTTATATTCATTTTATGACCATTATAATGCTAGAACACTGTAAACAAAAAAAAACTATTAACAATCATTTTATATATGCATTTAATTTTTTACCTGATTTGTAAACTCTTTCATGTGATCCAAAACTTTATTAACTTCAGGCATGACATCATTTCCATCAACTTCAATTGGTTTATTGCTACGGTTACGTAAAGCGATGTGCAACACAGCACGGTTTTCTGTAAAATTTATCTTTTTGCCAGAAAACATATCATCTCTGGCAGATTCCACTTTGCGTGACCTTGCCTAGAACCAATTGTTTTTGTTTTTTGTTAAATTATAATGTCAAAAAAGTTCTAACATATATGCTTGCAAAGTAAATATCTATCAATATACTCTACAAACTTACATTTCAAATCAAGATAAAACTAATAGTACCAAAATGGTTACTTTCCTCAAGATACATAACTGTTAACACATCTATGCATATGTATTGTACACAGAGGCGGCTCACTCATAAGGGCACATGGTCACGTGCCCCTCCAGAAAATCACGAAATAAATAAATATTGTAGAAACGTCCTCGTTTCTAATGATAGGCTAGCAATAGTTTGTAACAGTGAGAAGTCTGGAGAAATGTGGCAACGCGAAAACAAATGTGGCAACATAGCGACGGTCACAGAGACGTTGTGACCCAATATTACTACTCCCTTCCTCTTCTCTACTCTCTTGTGGTGGGAGAGCGTAATGCTAAATTCCCATAGCGTTCGGTCACACTAGACTATGTGACCATTGACCAAAAATTAACAGTCTTCAAGTAGTAAACTCTGAATCCTGTAGGTGCGCCACATTACTGCAACTAACGGATATGAATCGGAGCTATTTAGTAGACTATTACATTTTACCGCCATCTGAGCTGTGCTATAGGCTAATACTAATAATTACTGTTACTTTCTTAGTATATATTGTTACGAAATAATGTTATTATAATGTTTCTATCGTGAATATGATTATAATAATTTTTGCGATTTTATATAATTTTAAATTATATTCTCATTGAAGGAAATATTAAAATAGAATGTGTACCTAGAGCGGTTATGTTATGTGCTACACGATAATTGTGGTGGCAGTGCTTATAGTAATTGTATAAATTGTAGTGTTACAAGTGGTTTTCAGTAATCAGTGTTACGCACGCGTGTAAATAACGGTGTTGAAAATATTCAAGTGTCGGTATTTTGGGTGCTTGTGTAAATCTCTGAGACAAAATGAATGATGTCAAGTATTTACAGAGTAAAACTTTGTGCTATGAAGATAGGTTAATAGCAAAACAATTGGGTCCACCAAGACCGCAGCTGTCTATCAACCAAGTGTTTAAGGACAAAAACAGAACCTATAATAGAACGTTCAATACCGCAGTGTACGAGAAATGGGAATGGATATGTGGATGCCCCACAATCAATGCTTTATTTTGCTTTGCTTGTCTTCTGTTTGGCGGTGAAGACACGTGGACTAAGTCGGGCATTAAAGATCTGAAACATTTACCAGAAAAGAGTAAGAAGCATTCTAAATGTCATTTAGACAATGAAATGAGTTTAGCCGTGCTAGGTATTGTAAATATTAGGTTGCAACTCGATGATGGTTACAGAATTTCTGTTCGTAAACATAACGAACTTGTAGACAAGAACAGATACATCTTGTCTCGAATAATTGATGCAATTAAATTTTGTGGGGAATCTGAATTAGCTTTATGTGGCCTCGATGAAACGGAAGAAGCAGACAACAACCCAGGGATTTTTAAAGGACTAACCAATTACACTGCAGCACTTGACAGTGTTTTGAAAGATCATTTAGAAAATTCAACAGTGTTTAAAGGAACCTCGAAAACAATTCAGAACGAACTTTTAGATGCCATTTTGTCAGTGTGTCGAAAAAATATTGTGACTGAAATTTCTACGATAGACTTCATATCACTTCAGGCTGATGAAACAACTGACAGTTCGTGCAAAACACAGATGGCACTGATTTTGAGATATCTCATTGAAGGGAGAAAAATTGAAAGGTTTTGGGGTTTTTTTGAAGTCCTTTTTGATAAAAGTGCTCGAAGTTTAGCCTCGGCAATTTTAGGACAGTTGGAAGAAATAGGAATAGACAGGTCCCCGGAAAAACTAATTTGTCAGACTTACGATGGTGCATCTGTTATGAGTGGTCAGAAAGGAGGGGTCCAGTGTTTGGTTAAAGGGAAGTATCCAAATGCAAATTTTATTCATTGTTATGCCCATCAAGGGAATCTGATTCTTCAAAACTCAACATCGTCTGCCTCCCAGAGTAGAATATTTTTTCAAGACCTGCAAGGAATAGGACCATATTTTTCAAGATCTCCAAAGAGGATGGATTATTTAGTAGAAATTGTAAAAAAAAATTGGGTCTGTGCCTCCTACAAGATGGTACTTTCAACACAGGGCTGTTAATACTGTGTTTGAACATAAAGATAATCTAATAAAATGCTTTGAACACATTAGGGACATAGAGATTTCTGACAAAAGTGCTTCTAGCCAGGCTGCAGGATTTGTACGAACTTTGAGGGATCCTCAGTTCATTTTCTGGTTGACTTTTTTCCACAAAATTATGCCTCATGTGGCGATTTTCTTTGATTGCATTCAACAAAGAAACATTGATGCAATAAAAATGAGAACATTTGTTAAAAATGTTGTGAGTGCAGTGGTTAATATTCGTAAGACCTAATATTCTGAAGACAGTGAAGTGTCTGTAAGTGAGCCTGTGATTAAGAGACAGTGTGTTGAACAATTAAGTAATAGGAGCAACCGTGTGGCCGCTTTGGAAGTATGTGATATGATTGTGAACTATATTAATGAAAGATTTCAATTTTCAGATCATTTATATGTTTCCAAATTGTTTTTAGTTGAAAAGTTCCCACAGTACTGTGTTGAGTTTCCGGAAAATGATTTTCAGACTACAATTAAATTTTATCCCACAATAAATGGTCCGAAACTGAGAACCGAACTTGAAGTGTTATACAGTCGTGAAGATTTACGTATTGCTTCTGGTGCAACACCCTTATTACAGTTTTTCCTTGATAATAACATGTTTCATACCTTCTCAGAGTGTGTGACTATTTTAAAGATAATTGTTACCATACCGATGACAACTGTTGAAAGTGAAAGGTGCTTTTCTACATTGAAAAGAATAAAAACATTTTTAAGAAATTCCATCCGCACTGATAGACTGAATGCATTGGCTATGCTATCCACAGAAAAAAATGATTCATGGAATTCAAGATTTCAACAAACAAGTGATAGAGGAATTCGCTACATCTAAAAACAGGAGAACGGAATTGTTATACAAAAAGTGAAATACCAGGTAAGACATTCTATATTTTTTTACCTAAGTACTAATTACCGCCAATGGTGGCCCACCTTAGATCCTCCCCACTGTGTGCCCCTCCCATTTCATTACTCACGAGCCGCCACTGATTGTACATCTAATATCTCTAATAACAAGGGGTGTACAATGTGAGGAGCCCATGTTAAACAGCCTTACATAAGATTACTAAGTGTCAAAGGTTAATAAAATGTGTCAATAGTGTTTTTTTTACCCTGAACACTTATACATTTACATTTTGATCTATGCATATTAACTTAAAAAGTGTGTACAGTTCTTTATATTCTGTCATTCTATTTAGCTCTGTAGCAAGAAATGAACAGCCAAAGTAACCGTTTAGATATAAACAGAAAATATTTATATTCTTGGATTTCGTTGTTCATGACGTGTCCGTGACTTAACTAAATATAATTATTTCACTACGACTCAGAACACAAAACTTTTTATGGGTAAAAACGTAAAAGTTTTACCTTACAACCTGAACTGGTTTTCATTTTTAAAAAGCTTCATCAGAGGAATCGGTCTTCAGAGGTCCTGTCTGGCCTATGTAGAATTTGTTGCAACAAATTCTATATAGGCCGGACGTAGCTTCAAACAAAGATACACTGAACATACAAAGGCACTACACTCCACTACAGAATCCACCTTTGCAAACCACCTCATTGAAGCAAACCACACGTACAAAAACATCGACAATAACATGGACATTCTACATGTACACACAAAAGGCCGAAAACTAGACACTCTAGAACAACTGGAAATATACAAACATATGAAAACACATAAAAACTACATCCTACATGAACAGACACAACAATTCAAATCACAAGCATTATTCAAACATATCACACCCCACACACACAATATCGATCTTTCAAAACTCGATACCGTTGCCAACAACAAGACAGACAGTGCTCCCAGTGGCAGCCTCTGAAGAAGCTTTTTAAAAGCGAAAACCGGTTAAGGCTATAAGGTAAAACTTTTACGTGTTTACCCATAAAAAACTGTGTTCCGAGTCGGTAGTGAAATAATTATATTTAGTTAAGTAACGGACACATCATGGACAACAAAATCCAAGAATTTAATATTTAAAAAACACTTTTCTCAAATGAAACAGAATAACACCGAGAAGAATTTGTTATAATTCCAAATATATTAAAAAGTTTGGATATAGGCTACTGACATTGAAACTAATCACAATTATTTTAAGTCAGCATACTTTTAATATACTGTTCAAAATGTTCTTGTGCCGTGCAAGATCAGATGAAGCTTTATTACAAGTGTCATGGACAATCTTAAGGCTCCCCAAACAGAGGCGATACACAAGTTAGGACAATATGTTACAACATTGCAGTAAATGAAGGTCACCACACATGTACAGAATACTAAGTAGCATGGTATTTTTGTACTTGGTATATCACTTCGGTATTTCGGTCTACTAAGTGAGGTTGGTAGACTGCTTGGTAAATAGCATGGATTCGTCTTTTTAGGAAGAAGTTCTACTTTTGTCAGTCATTCTTGATAAAAAAGGAAATGAACCCGCTTAAGTACTTACAGTAATTTGGACTAATTTTGTATATCTTTTATTCTCTATATAATAATAAATTTTACAATATAATAAAAACTTTCAAGTAAATGAAGATTTTACAAAGTCAATGTAAGTTCCATCTGGCTCATGTTGATGCACAGTGTTGCCAGGTCTAAATGATAATTTTTTTTTTTTAAGATACTATTTAAAAATTTCAGAAGATTACTGAAAATTTTTGAAGTTGTTTTGATAAACCACAAAAAAAAACTATAATAGCTTAAACGAATAATTAAGTTATTATGGGAACAAGAAGTTTCACTGACAAACGTTGTGTTATCTTCTACGTCTTTTCTTCTCCTTCTTCCCCGCCAGGAGTGTAAGATACTGTTGTTCGTCTAACTTATAAACTCCTTGCAAACTTTGAAATTGTAGCAGGATAGATTTTGTATTTCTTTTGGAATGTAGAAGTCCTGAGATCATTTGGGTGCTCAACCTATTTCTAATTTTAGTTTTCATACTGTTTGTAGTAAACCTCTCACCACTGGATGACGAATGGGGTAAACACAAAAATAACATCATCAGGTTTGACAGAAAAATAAAATAACTGAAAATTGAAAAATGCTTAATACGTCATTGTGTGTAAGCTCCTAATTGTTACAGGAGGAAGAAACCATAAACTTTTATTGAAACCAGTGATAATCATGATTGCAAAGAAACACCAAATTTGATGTCATAAGCAAAAAAATTATTCTATAAATGTGACATAACACTGTAAATGACGTAGGAAAAATTTTGGAAGATTCATACCAAACTTCGTATTTTCTGGAATATTAAAAATACTCAGAAGGTCTGAAATTTCGGAGGACCTGGCAACTCTTGAGTCTATACGTGACTCGGTTGGGATGGTAAACAGTACTCGATACAGCACACATGAGTTAAGGCCAGCTGTGTTTTCGACTTATTGAATGTACCGAGTGTCACGCTAGTGTGGGCAGTTGTGTCGGTAAGCAGCGATAATCTTACCAAGTACTGACTAATTATTCTTCTATTATTTACTCTATAAACTACAAGTACTTCACTTATGTTCACCACAGACAATAATAAAAGAGGATTTTAAATCAGGAGGAGGCACAGTAACTAACTCTGCTCAGCCGATCCATCTGTTTGTACAATTCAGGTTTAGGTGTTGTCTGACTTTATGGAAATAATGTGGAGGGCACTGCCATGTTGACAGAACATTTTTTCTTTTTTTTTTTCAAATGGCAAAACGTTTTAACAGGATTTGAAACTGATTATAGGAAAAATCTTTACATACATGTACATTTCCTGAAAGACAATCAGGAAAAAATAGTCCACAGTTGATCCTCAATACAACCACTTTGCAGAAAACTGTGAAGTGTTATAGAATTCTTTTATGTGGATTTTCAGGCACTTATAACTTATAACTGCTCTTTAGATTATGTATTCTCTTTCTTGTAAAAATAGATTTATTAGTGAATAACACTAAATTTTCACTATTGTATTGGTCCCAATTGCAAAAATTTAATCTTAACTGGACAGTTTGCAAATGGAAATACTAAAAATTCCCGTTCTTTACCATTCTCCATACATTAGTATGAGGCATATTTATCCAAAGTCGATCTTTCCAGTGGTGAGTTGAACTCTGTGGTGTATCACCTGTATATATACACATATTTTTTTTGTTCAGAAAGAGGTTGTTCTATAGGTAGGTCGTTCAACAAGACAAGCTGCAGTTAGAAATTACCTTTAAATTCTTAAATACATAAATGATGAAACATAAAGGAAAACATCGTATGATTAGGCATTCATCCACTTGGATATGTTTGTTCATGTTGCAGTCTATGAATTTTTATTGGAAAACCACTATTTACTGACTTTATTATATTAGTTTCCTCACAATGGATTTTCTACAGATTTTTAATTAATTTTTGTAAGTTTATTAGCATTAAGGTTACCTATTTCAAAAATAAAAAATTGCATACACTTATTTATGGACTTATTTATAACAAAAAAAAAGTTGGATAGTCGCAAAGATAAACCACAAAACGTGTCACAAAATTGGCCTCTACAGAACTGCAGTGCATGAATTAACATTTATAGCAGAAATTAGAAGGAAACTTTTGGCAGCCATAACTGGGAAACAAAACATTTTCAGTCTTACATTTATAAAAAAATTTATCTTTGCTTTAACCTGTAGAGCCTATTCCTCAAATATGCCCATTTTACTTAGGGGATGCCTCTGTACATTAAAAAGTAATTCATCCATTTCTGGACTCCATGAGGATTTTAATTTTGGTAGGTCATGATAATAAGTAGGAATGTTACCTATGGAGTTGCTCCATCTGCAGCAAGAGTATGGTACAAAAATAATATTAAATATGAAAACACATTTTATGAAACAGTAGCAGATCTGGATGATAATTTAAGGGAAGGCTGTTTTTTTCATTAAGATATTCTGTGTTCATTACTGTTCAATCAAGTCCTTACAGAAAGTTCATGTATTATGGAGTAGTCATAAATGTTCATTAAAATAATTTTCTTAATCATTGCTAGTATTCTGAGGGGCCTTGATACACCTATGAATCTCCCCTACCCATTTGTATGAAACATGTATAATAAAAATGTAACAAGAATAAGTTAAAGACCAAAAGTAAATGGAGGTCTTAATATACAAATCTGTTTTCATAAATATAGTGCTGTATTGATAGTGTTTGACTTGACATTATTGATAGGGTACTCTACATATTCCATAACTAGTTAGAATTTGCATTATGGTTTCAAAACTTGCATCATTGCCTTTTAATTACGGAGCAGAGTTATATTAAATAAGGATACATTGCTTTTATCATTGCGGTGTTAACAACACATGACCCACAGAGTACAAATATATATGACATGACCACTATCTTCAATACTAATACAGTGGACTTGCAATGTTATTTATTTTGATATTGGTTACTCACCAATTCCAATAACATGGACAACACTTCATCGTTTATCCTGTTCTTTGAATAATCAAGTAGAATTTCTCCGTCTTTTGGTGTATTCAGTTTCAAACTAAACAAAAATGTTTACACAATTTAAATATATCCGCCCGCTACAGCTTGTAAATGACGTAAGGTCATATGAAAGTCACCATAAAAACATTTAAGATGAGTACTCTTACCTAAATTTATTGAATCGGTTTCCATCTTCCTTTAGAAGTTTATAAATGTCAATCTTACTCCCATTCTGATTATAGTAATTTTGTAATTTCTGCCACGCTGGTTCATTAGTTAGAGGACCACTCACCGCCATCTCGTTACTGTAACTTGCGCTTGTACGACTTGCAACAGATCGCACAGACGATGTTATGATACAAAATTTACCCAAACTTAAACTACTGTTTAAGCTTCTGGAACAAAATTCTAGGTTAATATATGATACAAACTAATAAAATACTAGAGGCACAGACATATTTAATGTAGGTGACCTAATGTTTTCTTCAATAACACCTTTAATTTTAATTCGTAATATTAGTGTAAACTATTTGAGTATATCAATACATTTATGAGATTAAATTAAGTTGTTGCTACATAAGTTCTAATATTTCAGGTACAGTTATCCTTGTGGAATAGTTTTTTTTATTTAAAAAAGTCAAAAGTATGATTTAATGGTGGTTACTCCAAAAACAGATTTTTTATTCGAAGGTTACCAAAAACGTACGTTGAGCAGAACACCGCTAGATAGCGCGTTATGTCTTTCTCCCTATATACGTTTTCTTCATTTGAATTAAATCTGTTCCACCACAATACTTGAAAACGTGTAACTGACAATATTGAAACATTTTCTGCAATAGCTAAGGGCAAATTTAATGATAATATGAAGTAAATAAACTTGCTTTCTTTTGTTTCATCAAATAATAGATTTACTAGTTTTTTATTAAATATTGGATCTAAATCTGTATCCAATGAGTCAAATCGTTCTTACAATGTTTTTATTTATATTCGTAACTGTATAACAGTATTCATTCAGCGAACTGCATTAATTATTAGTTATTTACGTCATAAATTATATTGTTTCGAGACATCAGGATTCGTAGTACCTAATTAGAGATGTCCAGAGATTCCACATATCATGGATCATGACCACAAATTTGCCCTTTCTTATTTCTCCAATGAGTAGTTACAAGTCTCATCTTTTTTGTCTCCTAGTCCGCTTGTTGTTGGCTAACCATCATTTTTCCTGGGGCTACTAAATTTTACTGGACTAAACATATTTCGTATTCTCTGTGGCCGTACTTCTTTAGAGACGTTCAGTTTCAATCTCAAAGAAATTACTAATAACATTGTTTCAACGCAATAAAATATTGTCAACAGTTTATTATACGTAAGATTACATATGTAAGCTTTAATTTGTTCGATAACAATTTGATTCTAAGAAAAATACGATGTTAAATTCTGTAATAAAAATTCTGTCATATTAATACTGAAATAAAAAATAAACTTATATAACTTAGGCCTATAGAGAATACCCAGTTACATTTATATATTTAACGACGAATGTAAAATGAACTTTAAAAATTCTGAAGCCAGAGTTCTTATTATCACCATATTATTTATTATATATTTTTTACGGGTGATGCATTCATACAAGTCAATAATTTTTGTTTTCATTTGCGGGCATTGAGTTAGCATGAACTCTATATGATACAGAATAAAAGTAAACAATATAGGCTTAGGCTTATACAAAATCAAAGTTCAAGGAATTATGTCGAATGGCTTTTTCTTTTTCTTCATAAAAACGTATGTTTTTTAATCCTAAACTCTTATTAGAGAAATTATTATTTTGTTTGTTAGAGGACAATTCAAATTTTAGTCCGTACTGTTTTTTTTTTTTTTTTTTTTTATGGCAGCTATTTAATATAATACTCTGAGTATGCGTGTGATCTTTGTAAAATAAATAAGTTTATTCGTTATTAAATATGTTCCTCTGCTGTTATCGTCTTTCGTGTTTTAACATACAGAGGTTGTTCCCTTAGGTGCAACGGACACGTGAACAACGAAAACCAACGTGCTTAAAACAAGTTCAGATTCATAGAACGCAAGTATTACTGATGTAAGATCTATTAATTAGTGGGATACCTTATAAGCTGAATTTACTGCATAAATTAAATTTTTGTCAGCTTCGGTATACGGCAAGCTGTGTCACAAGTAGGCTCATTTCTTACATATTTGAGATTTTATATGTGTCTTCCACAGAGGCGTAGCTAGGGGGGCCAAGGGGGCAGTAGCCCCGGGCGGCATAGCCAGGAGGGCGGCAAAGTGAGCATAGACTTAAAAAAATTGTTTTTAGTTTATAAAACTATAAACAACTTGTTTCTTTGATATGACTATTCCTTAAGAACTACAGGAATATAAGGTTTTCTTAATATAAGATTAAGAACTACAACAAGTTCTAAAGAGTTTATGAAGTCTTTTTATTCAAGGAAAATCGAACCCTGAGTGTCAAAATATTGCAATTAACAAGGAATCAACTTTCGATATGACTATTCCTTAAGAACTACAGGAATATAAGGTTTTCTTAATATAAGATTAAGAACTACAACAAGTTTTAAAGAGTTTATGAAGTCTTTTATTCAAGGAAAATCGAACCCTGAGTGTCAAAATATTGCAATTAACAAGGAATCAACTTTCGATCATAAAAGTGTCAAAGTACAGTTACAAGATTCAGTTGGTTCTAGTACCATGGATGATGTTGCATCATGCAGTCTTGAAATTACAGGCGATGAAGGACAGAACATTACTAGCAACAATGTAGACCGTGTTCCTGGTGCTGCTCTACAAAATATGGGAGCTTGGCCAAGCGATAAATCTCAATCCTTCCGAGATATAATGTGAACAGAGGAACAAGTCAGTTGCAGAACAAGGACAGCCATTTTCCTGAAGATGAAGCTGGACGATCCTTAAACAAGTATTCTTTTTTATAAAAGCTTTCAAAATGGCGAAAAGGTAAATCGCGCTTGGATGTGTTTTTCTCCAACTTAAAATCTCTATTTTGCTTTTGATGCACTTTATTTCCACAACAAACTATCAAAGAAGCCATCTCAATATTAAAAATGGCTTTTTGTCGTGGCAAAAGTTAAATCACCGTATTCAGGATTATGAAAACAGTCTTGCTCATCGCTCTGCGTTTTTTGAATGGAAGGAATTGGAAGTTCTTTAAACAAAGGGAGACTTATTGATGATATACTTCAGGAACAAATGAGTAAAGCAGTTAAGACATGGAAAGAAATCCTCGAACAGGTCATTGCCACAGTGCAAACTCTTGCATAACAAAATCTGGCACTGATAGGACATCGAGAGTCAATTACTAACTATCCAAATCCTGGAAACTTTCTGGCTTTGTTAAATACTTGGATAAGTTTTTAACTTTAACGTATAAAAATATACTTTGTGCATAACGTGTTAAAATACTTTGTTATGCTTTGGATAAATAAAGCATTGACATTTCTAGAGACGCTAACAGACAAAAGTTTGGAGGAATGAGCTTTGTGACAATGTCGTTACTAAGGCAGAGCAGGTAAGTAATGAATGGCGTGTTAGTATAACAAAAAGCATAAGAAGAAAGCGCACGATGCCAGGGGAGTATGCAGACTATTCTGCATTAACCGTTCGGCAAGAAATGCGACGTTCTGTGGTAGAAATTTGGAAAAACTGTCAGTTAAAATTTCAAACCGTTTTTATAACATAAAAGGGTTAGAAAAACGCTTTGGGTTCCTTTGTAAATTTGAGGCTACGTAAATGATGGGGATACACATTTTAAGGAACAGCTTTCCCAAATCAATTTTAAGTGCATGCAAAACTTCTTCACATTCTTCTCAAACTTCATTCTTCACATGACCTAAACAGTGAAGAAATGTTCATTGACTTGAAAGACGTCATACTTTTATTTAAAAGGGAAAAAGTTAACGGAGAACAAAAAGTCTTTCCATCTCAGGGACTGCTACAATACATTTCTTCAATGAGATTAGAAGCCAACAAAACACTAGTACCAGCTTTAACAATTTTTTCTTACTTTTCCAGTGTCTGTGTCTTCTTGTGAACAATCGTTTAGTAAGCTTAAATTGATTAAATCGTACCTACGATCAACAATATCTCAAGAGACGGCGTCAAATCTAGCGATACTTTCAATTGAAAACGACATTGCTTCGTCTTTAGATTATAGTGATTTAATAACCCATTTTTTAGCAATTAAGACCAGGAAAGTTACATTTTAAAATGTCTCTTTTTAAATATTTATTAAATTTAAAAAATAAATATTAAGTGTTTAAGAATAGAAGACGGAACCATTAACCTGTAATTGTAAGTGATTTATTTGATTACTTTTAATGTAATTCTTTGTTTAACTTTGTGTTGCTTTAGGATGTTGTTTTGACGACGGTGTTATACCTACAAGGAATTTGCATGTTTATTACAACATTTTTGTGTTATATATTTTTTATATTTCTACATTGTTTATAGTCTACATTTGTTAATAATAAATGTATACAAACTGAATACCGGTAATAATATAATATGTAATTTCTTAATTTTGACTTAACAAAATTGTTAAGACGTTTGCTGGACGTGCTTTCAAACAAACATCTACGCATTTATTAAGTACTTTGTTCACTGGATGAGCCTTCATTTTTGATCTTTTGTCCCCCTCTAATTGTGAAGGTGAGGCTGCCGACGATCTCCTTGCTCCGGCGCCAAAAAGCCTAGCTACGCCACTGGTCTTCCATACGGTTTCTACATCTTACTAATTTATTTTTCAAGGAGTACCTTTCTCTCAAACAACCTGTATTCTTAAATAATTTTAACCTTGCAGAACGCCTGCTAAACAGACGGGTAGTGCGGTCTGTGCATGCAGAAACGAACCGCAGAGCTATGTATACGCTGTCCAGGCAGTGAAGGCGGCTAGAGGATTAGGAGACCCTCACTCACACACACACACTGACAGGCCGCCTAACAATAGACAGGGACAGGCCTTTGGCCTGCGCTGCTGTCTTTTTAGTTACAGTCCACTAGAATAAATTAAATTTTATTGTCGTGCTTAAACTTTTAATTTTGATTGTTCCATTGAATTCAGACTGTAATTTCATTTAAAATAAGTCCAAACACGAAGTTTTTATGGCGATATTCAAATGTTTTACATTTATTTGTTTATTTTGAACTATTGTTATTGTTAAATTTTAGAACACCATCTAAGGTACTATTATTTGTTAAAAATGATGATTATTAAAAACTAAGTTACTGATCATCTTATTTATTTTTCAACTATTTTTCTGTGACACTCCCTTTAATATGAAATATTTTTACAAATTGATTTTTGATTTTAGAACTTGACCTCGAAATTACGAGAATCTTAAAATCTCGCCTTGGCCATTTTATTTTATTTATTTTTTTTTTTTTTAACTTCCGATTCACCGATTGTGATACTCGATAAAGAGCAGATTGACGACCCACCTCTTTATTGTTATAATACTGAAAAAATTAATCAACATATGTAACAGATTTTAATATATAGATATAAAGATTATTTTCAAACCTCATATTTTTATTTCAAATAAACAATATATGAAATAATAGTTGTTATACGTAATCGAAATAATTGTTTGTCTTTTTACTAGCACGAACTTTTAAAAATGTTATTTATTATAAAAATATTATATATTATTGTTTTACAGACACACAAAATGAAATGTGATATGTATCTATGCAAATATATTAAAAAATTACTGTCCATATTATTAAACTTTAACTATAACTTGAGCGGACGAGGTAGCGCGTCAGAAATTAAATGTGTATTATTGTATCCCGTAATTTGGAAAATAATTACCGGTATTACAGATTTCAGTAACATGCAAGAGAGACGTCCCTTCCTTACTTAGTTTACACTTGGTCGCTATAGTCATTTTTCCAGATAGAGAGGGTGATTCACCCTCAAACCAACAAACAGTAGAGGTCATTGCTCGTGTACCGGGTACCCCGAGTGAGTCACTGATTACCCGCTGATTAGTCGTTAAATAGCTTACACGGGGTAGTGAGACCAGCAAGTCTTGTCAGAGAGCAGATCTGTCGCGTATATTGTGAGTGAATCAGTTCATTTGTGGTTAGTGTATAGTTGATTTGTGATTATGAGTCCTTATAAAAAACGCCAAGTTTTACATACTCAATGCAGAACAATGATTGCTTCTGTTCTGTTCTACTTTGAGAAAGAGAAGAATAACGGAGGTCCTTTACTTAATACTAAGAAAGTAATGCAGAGAACAGCAGATGCTTGTGGCATTTCGTTGAGAACAATACAACGTATTAACGCAGAGATTAAAAAAAGTTTGGAAAATCAAGAAGATCCCTGTGTAATTGAAGATATTGATTTAATCACAGCTGAGGACGATCAACAAGATAACACCTTAAACAGCACCAAGAGGGAAAATATTATTATTCATACTCCTCGGAAGAAAAATTTGAAGAGAAAGCGGCCAGTAACAGACATGGATGACTTCGACAAAGGAGCTATTCGACGTCACATATTGAGCTACTATGCTCGAAAAGAAGCGCCTACCCTCAGACAACTTTGTGTGTCACTTCAAGAAGCTGGACTGTATATGGGAGGAAAATTTTCACTGAGCTCGCTATTATCAGACATGGGATTTCAGTACAAGAAAATTAGCAGCAGAAAAATCCTCATGGAAAGCCGTCAGTGGCCCTGTTAAGGTGTCATTTCTTAAGAAAGATGCGTGAAGTAAATATTAAAAACACTATATTTTTGGAGGAGACCTGGATCAATGAAAACACGAGAAAGGACACTGGTTGGACTGATGGCACTATCCAAGGAACTCTCGGCGGCCCTCTGGGTAAAGGCAAACGATTGATCATCTGTCATGCTGGTCGCTACGATGAATATACAAAAAGCCAGCGAGATCGGCCGCTGGCAGTTCTCAGTGTCATTTGACGGGCCGATTTAATCGGCCGCTAGCAGTTCCAACAATGAACCATAGGGCCATTTAACCGGCTTCTGGCATCCAAAGGGAGTGTCTCAGAAAAATAGTTGAAAAGTAAATTAAATGATCAGAATCTTAGTTTTTAATAATAACATTTTTTTAATAACAGTCGCGTAAATAATTCTCAGAAGTTTAGCAATCACAATATTTCAAAATAAACAAATAAGAGTAAAACATTTGAAAATCGTCGTATAAACTTCGTGTTTGGACTTATTTTAAATGAAATCACAGTCTGAATTAAATGGAACGACCAAAACTATAAGATTAAGCAGAATAACAACATTTAATTTATTATAGTAAACTGTATTTAAAAAGACAGCAGCGCAGGTCAAGTGCCGGCCCCTGTCTATTGTTAGGCGGCCTGCCAGTGTGCGTGCGTGAGCCAAGGGTCTCCTAATCCTCTAGCCGCCTTCACTGCCTGGACAGCGTATAGGTCTATATGTCGTAAAGTACCAGACTTTCAACTCTTACTGCTGGAGTCATCGTCATCACTAATCTTCATCTGAACGGACTGCTCTCGTCAGACGCCGACAGAATAGCTGTCGAAGATTAACAGTGAGTATAACTCCCCCAGGTGCAGTTGAGACGTCTGGCATTTTACGGCATGGACTACGGCTCAATAGTTTGGCAGTTTTATCTTCTCATTGATGAGTGTATGTTCACTTTGGTAGGGATATCTTTTTCCTTTAGAACTATACGGCGCTGTCGTATGGAATGTAAGGAGAAGATTGAGGAGGCTACTGTCCGGTTTAAGGAGGATATGAGAGGGTTATAGTGATCTCGGGGCTGCTGAGGGCGACTGTGATTATAAGCGTTCAAGGGAAATCGAAGTATTCCTACTTCCTGTGTTAAATTTGTCGGGGCACGGCACGAGATAACTAAGATAGCTAGGGAACCACATCAGTGAATCGTGTATTTAACGAATTTCGTACGAATATCGCATAACATTTAAAATAATTTCGAATCTGCTTTAATATTACACAAAGCTCAAATTAGATTGTTTGTGCTAGATGTCATTCTAAGAACCAATCCGCTCGATGTTCGCATTTCATAGAGACAATAATGGTGACTATCTATAGTAAATCCCATTAAAATATCACCATTAACGTAATTAGTTTTACGAAATATTGTTCTTTGCTTTAATAATAGCCTCCAGTCGATCCCTCAGAAAGCAAGAAAACAAACCTTTAGCTTATGATGAACTCTTTCGCTAATTTTATTCAATATGTCGTCCAAAAACAGATGTCTCTATTAAATAGAGTGGTTATTCCCAACTGATTTGTTTTACTATCATTTACATGGTCCTTGTCAAGGTGGAAAGTATTTAAAACGAGTGTCTAACCGGTTTTATTTAAGTTAAGAGTGTAGTGAGTGTAGTAAGGTGGAGTCGTAACAAGTTATATTCTTGCCCTATGAAACTACCCAGAACAAAGAAAGCAACAGTAGCATAACGACTGAGTAAAGTACTTATCTGATTCTTTCGCGGGAGGTGAGAGATAGGTCACAATTTTTAAACAAGGTCTTTACTTGAAATTTAACTGTGTATGTGTATGTGATTCTAGGACCTAAAAATTTAAATGGATATAGTTTTAGTTCTAGAATGTATCTAGAATTGATCTATAATCAATTTTACCTAACTATTTGATTACGCAGCGAGTAAGTTTGTGATTGTTTAACTGCCTAACATCGAGTTAGTTTCTACCAGTGGTGTATCTAGAATTTGGCCTTGGAGGGGGGTCCAGTCGAGTTGGCTTCATACAAAAGGAAAAACAAGTCAAGACTAATCAACATTACTATCTTTTAAGTGGTTGAAAGACGTGTAAGAACATCCTGAAATCAACCCATTAAAGTAAACGGTACTAACACAATAAAAATACGGGTTACTGAAACATTGTTTAGAAGATTCTTATTGACTGTATTGATTTTCCTGTATTTCATATTTCAAACGTATACGCAAATTCTGTGTAATAAATTCTGTGTGTTTACTTAAAAAAGAGTTACTATATTACTTTATGCAGCTGGAAAATAATAAAATAACCTACACAAGTTAAGAGATTAACAAACTTTGTCAACGTTTTCGAGCCCTTGGGGGTTCAGTCGTGTTTGTCTCCCCTGTAAATACGCTCCAGGTTTCTACACTGAGGTCAAATTTCCTACAGTAGTCCATATAATAATACACAAGTTTATTTACGATCTTCTTCTCTCATCTAAAAAAGCAGTTTTTTTTTATATTCTATAAATTTTGTATTCTGCATAGCTTGCTGTTTAATGTTTTGATATATTTAACTACATATGTTATACCCTTTGAAAGCGGCAGATCACTGACTTGTATTTACTTCATTTATGAATTTCTGAATCTATTGTATTTCATGCAGAATACAAAAGTCTGCATGAAGTAGTGAATATACGAGTAAACTAACACGTCATTCGTACTCATGCGTGGGGGGTTCAAACCAACGCATCTTGTGATCGGCCTTTAATAGACGATAAGAAAAAAGTGGATGGAGGAAATCAATAGAATTAAACAGGAATTCACAGATGGTAATACCAAACTGGTCTACAGAAAATCAGTAATATTAAAGACGACTTTATAGCCAACACGAATCTTTGTTATGATGAAGATGGTAATATAATAGAGGATGAATTAAAAATAAAACACAGATGGAAGGAAGTGTTTGATAAACTGCTGAATCCAAAGGTATCAAGTGCAAGGGAAGGAAACTCTGAAGATCAACAAATTAATGACGATCATGTGGAAGATCCCAGTCTGCAGGAAGTGGAAGATATTATACAACATTTGAAGAATTTTAAAGCCCCAGGAGTTGACTCAATCTCAAATGAACTAATAAAATACGGCGGCATAGAAGGAGAGATGCACAAATTAATTTAATAAATATGGAAGGACGAATATGTGCCTGAAGAATGGAGCATTAGATTAATAGTACCTATTCATAACGAAGGAAATACGTTAGACTGCAGAAATTACAGAGGTATCTCAATGTTGTGTACAGGTTACAAAATATTCACTCGAATACTGCAGAAAAGACTGGAACCATACGTTGAAGGAATATTGGGGGAATACCAAGGTGGCTTCCGAAGTGTAAGATCCACTACAGACTAAATCTTCACAGTAAAAATTCTGATGGAGAAGATATGGAAAAACAACCTGGACCTAACGCAAATCTTCGTAAATTTTAGGCAACCGTATGACAGCATAGATAGGAATAAACTTTTTGAAATTATGCTGTACTTTCAAATACCTATTAATTTAGTACAACTGACAAGATTGACAATGATACAGACGACAGCCAAAGTCAAACTGCAAACGGATACAACAGAACTTTTTAATGTCACGAGAGGGTTGAAACAGGGCAATGAGCTGGCACAAACCTTGTTCAATCTAGCATTCGAATATGTGATCAGAAAATTTTCAATTGATAGGAATGCAACAGTAGAACATAAAATGGTCCAGATCGTAGGATATGCAGACGATATTAATATTATGTTTGGGATGTTGAGTTGCAGAGGAACATGAAGAAATAAATGAAATAAGGAAAAGGATACAGGCCGCAAATAGAGCATATGCTTCGTTGGCAACTACATCCAAGACAAGGAATATCCATCGTCAGTCCAAGGTCACATTATATAAAGTTATGATTAGACCGGTGATAACATATGGCAGCGAGACTTGGACTCTGAATGAACGAGCCGCTCTGACTTACTTGGAATAGATAAATGCACTTGAAAGGAAAATTTTGAAGAGAATGTATGGACAAATCCAAGTCAATGTGATATGGAGAATACGTCACAATGAGGAACTACACAAGCTATATAAAGACAATGCTCTGGCCACCATCATCCGACTGCATAGATTGCAATGGGCAGGACCATGGCCGGCACTAGTAGAAGGCCGGGATATTAAACGTGGCAATACTGAAACTAGCAGGTATTTGAGGCCGACTAGACGGTCTCTTAATTTATGTATTTCAATAATCAAATCGCATCATTTTTAATTGCCGGTTAACAGCAGTTTTATAATTCTTCATTTTTTGCAAATTAAGAATTTATTATGTAAAATATTAAACTATATGCAAATACATATAGTACTAAGTGCGCACAAACTTATAATTTAGATTTAGCTTTAAATAGGCCTACTCATGATTTTAGTAATGCTATGAAATTAAATCAAAATATAACATGTTCACTTTAGCTATTTTATTATACTATGCTTATAGGCCTCAGACGCAACGTTGCCACGTTTAACATTCCGGTCTTCTACTAGAGCCGGCCATGGAAGGTAACCGAATATCTAGGAAGGTTACCGAATACCTATTACCAATATCTATTTAGTCAAATCGAGGGTAGAAGGCCTGTTGGAAGACCCAAGCGTCGCTGGATTGACGCAGTGGCAAGGGATGCTGATACTTTACTTAAAATAAAACGATGGACATCAATCGCCAAGGACAGGTAAAAATGAAGGCGAAAGATTATGGAGGCTAAGGTTCGACTCTGAACTGTGACGCCATAGAAGAAGAAAATTTAAAGAAATTTCGACGAAACCGAAACATCGAAGCATGATAATGTTTTTAGGCTTTTGAAACGTATAATGTGCATATAACAAATATTTAGTATAGGCCTATAAGAAATATATTTACTATAGGCTATAAGAAACATTATCATGTTAAAACGACAGAGACCGAAGATTTCTAGACTGTGGGGAATCGAAAGTGTGGAAGCGTTACATTTTTCGATGACGTTACATTTTTGTGGAATGACCCCCAGCCTAAAAACATTATCATGTTAAAATAAGTATGTCACACAAACTCTGTTAACTGTTTCGCTACTTGTCCGTTAGCTATTTCTATTTTGCTATTTGATATTGTATACTAATTAGCTCCGTTACATGTTGGCGGAAATCGAACCTCATTCCTACGCCCACAGTTTTCCCTTTATACGAGCGTAGATACTCGTTACGCATCATATTTCTTTGCAAATTTTAATTTTTTATGTCAATAGTTGTTATATTAATCATGTCTGGAGTAGATTTGGAGTAAATTTATTTCTGAATTCTACTTTCCTCGCTGTTAACTAATTAATCTAGTAAATCGAACTGCATCCTTAGAAATCCATCACGATAGGACGTATTGTTTCAGTTTTCCTGATTACACACACACACATGCGTGCACGCCCGCGTATAGGCTACACATACTACTCAAAATAGAGAGGCAGGTTTATGTAATACCACAATAATTAATTATTTGATTCGTTAATAATTTAATTATTTCCAGATATTTGTGATTTAATTCCTGATTCGTATCTCGTGAGCACCGGGAATTACCAACATGTTTTCAATAAATTGAAGTGGAAGAGTAGGGGTTCATAACACAAAGAACTAATCAGTTAGGATCTGTTTCTTATGCTTTCTCGGCCAGCGTCGTAGTTATAGTAAAATTGAAAGTTAAGGGTATATGCGCAGAAACCAATTTATGGATGGACGAGTCCACTTTGAAATTGAGAATGGCGGGAGGGTATCGGAGAATCAGCTGGTATGCAAGTGAAGGTGTCCCCAACTTTGCGTGTGATGTTTTAGTTACCCGTACAATGTTAGTTATTGTGTGACGTACTATCTCAGTCATGCATTTGTTATTATTATTTCAATTTATTATTAATTATATTGTTGTTTTACAGTCACTCATTTTTATTAGTTATTTAATTTTTTAGTTAATTTTCTATTGGGAGTTTTTATTCTGTAATTACGTATTATTGTAATTATTTGTGTTATCATCCAGTAACGAGGTTTGTTAAAATGGATACTTTTCCTTCAACTAGCAAAGACAGGAAAGTTATTCATAGTCAAGCACGGGAAGTAATAATAGGGGTCTACACAGTTTTTTGTTGTCCAGGATTAAAAAGATTCTTGCAATTAAATTAATACGAAGAATGCGTTCCTTTATGTAACGAGAAACTGTAGAGAGAGTCGCGTGTAAATAAGGAGTGGAAGTGTACAGTTTGCAAATTCCATTGCGATAAGAACGGTCAGAAAGGCTGTAGTTTTTTACGTCTCAGCAGTAGGCCCTACACAATGACAGACCAAACAATACTCAGATATGTTTATAAAACATTCTGATATGTAACAGCAACAAATTCCAATATGTGTGAACAGTACATATCATTTGCTTGATTTGTATAATTGTATGTATTGTAATACAATTACAATATTATTATTATTAATGTTTGATTTACGTCGTAAACACTAAACGTATAATTCTTTTTTTAAAGCCAGCTGTGTGAATGTAGGTACACAAACACGCACGCACAGATAGAGAGATTCGTGGTGACACATTTACAAACAACCTTAACAGTCGCGAGTTTCTGTTACTATTAGAAGTGATATTCAAAGGTTGGCAACACCGTCGCTGATAACTACAATTCGCTTCTCACATCTCACGGCGACTCCCTCCACATCGCCTTTCCCCTCTGACCGTAACCGTTTCGCGCATTTCCATGCCCTTAACTTTCAATTTTGCTATACTAAAACTACTATCCGGGCTCTAAGGCCGTGGTCTTCCATTTTCTTCTTCCTTACGAAAGATGTTGACTCGTACATTTCGGCCTCATTTTGACTCGTACGTTTCGGCCTCACCTCTGGAGGCCATATTCAGTGTCAAAACGACTTTATTCAGTGTCCGTCAGTACACCATAATACTGTGCCAAAGGCTCAAAGGCCATCTTCAGTGTCAAAAGGACCAACGCACTGACACTGACAAACGTTGTCAGTACGTTGAGTCCTTTTGACACTGAAATGGTCTCCAGAGGTGAATCCGAAACGTCTGTACCAGTCAACATCTTTCGTAACGAAGAAGAAAATGGAAGACCACGGCCTTAGAGCCCGGATTGTAGTTTCAGTAATTAATCAGTTAGGAGACTAAGACTTAACGAAATGACTTTGTCTGAGCTCTTTGATATAGTTTTATTTCTTTATTTACATAGGCCTATTAGATATCTGTATGGCTAATGATATATAATTTTTCCGAACATGTTCGTCGTATTTTACAAATTCGGGTAGGTTTAGCCATTAATTTCATGACTAATTAACATCATTAAACTAAATTTTGATTAATAATTAAAAAACATATAGGCCTACTTAGTCCTATATATTAGGAGACAAGTTTACAATAAAAGTCAATAATTGTAACCAGCCATATTTTCGAAAAATGTTATCTACGATATATCACATGTTTCAAGGCAGATCTGTGTTTTGTAGTGTAAAACCTCTAATCGTTACATATTTTATTGTATATTAATATCGTTTAGGTGATATTAAAATAAACGTAACTTTTAATTTACGAGTTCATAAATAAATGCTTTATTGATGCTTTTTTTTATTAACATATTAAATTGCCTTAGGAATAACCAGAGGCGGATTAAGCCGATTGGAGGCCCCTGGCGGTAAAAATGTTGAGGCCCTTAGACCCAAGCCCCAAAACAAAAAAATAGTGTAACGAAGTGATGGCTTTTTCGGAAAGATTTCAGTATTAGACTTTTAATGATTGCTTAAACCAGCAATATGTAGCTAATAATAAAACTCAATGTTTCAAGAAAAATCAGAAATTTATTCAAAAAATGTAACAGTATAAGTTACCTGAGTGCTTAAAAAAGGTTTTCTATATGAATTTGCGTCTTGTTTTCTCTTTGGCAAATTCATCAATTTTTTTGCAGTATCTATTTCGTAAAAAATTTCTTGTTCTATGTATAATATGGCCATGTTGTTCAATCTGTCTCCTCCCATTGTACTCCTTAAATAGTTTTTAACGCGTTTCAAAACTGAAAAAGATCTTTCACCTGATGCATTTGATATCGGTGTTGTTAAAAATATTTTCAAAATAATCTCTACGTTAGGAAAAGTTGAAGACATTTCTCTTGCAGCTCGATAAATTTCTGATGGGGTTTTGATGGTATCTTTGTTTTCTTGTAGAAATAGTAAGAACTGGTCCAGTTCATCCTCAAAATTAGAAATATCAATGTCATTTTTGTAAATATCCTTCAGTTTTTTTATAGCGTTCTTTTTTGCTTCAGTTGGTAATCTTTGATAAAAAAATACCCTAAAATGTTCTATAACAGCTTCATACATCTGAGTTCTTCGAGATAGTTCTGCCTTGGTGCTATCGCATATGACATAAAATGAATTGACAATGAAATTTTCCCTTCTTGCAAATTCATGACCGTCTTCTTTGCTTTCATCGAAAAACATTTTTCTCTTCTCTGGGCTACGAGCTTGTCCATCTTCTTCATCAAATGATAGACCTTGTGTTTATTTAAAATGATTCAAATGCAACTTTTCATACTGCTAAGAGATTTGCAAAAATCAATCACTTCTTATTACTAAGATGTATATTTGACATTATAATATACTTGATGTAGATAATAAATTAACAGTTTTAGTTACGAGTCTTTCGCTTTTGGCTTTTGCGTTTACATGTAGAATACGTGAATAATATTAAATATTGCATCTTTCGCTTTTCTGTTGTGGCAGTTTTTAACCAGGAATCTATCGATCTCGGGGCCCCTTGGAGATTCGGAGGCCCCTGGCGGCCGCCAGGTCCGCCAGCCGCTTAATCCGCCCCTGGGAATAACAGTGTTATCCTTTAAAAACACAAGAAGAAACAGGGTAAAACATAGACTTTTATAATCCCATTATTATAATTATAACATTATACAATATTATAGTACTGGAAATTATTATTTCAGCACTTGGTCTCACTTCTGTAACCGGTGAACTGCGCCAGCCATTTCAGTTTTGTAGTTCAGCTGTTTGTTTATACGATTGCAATGTTTACACAAGTGTTTAGCGGTTTAGTGTTAGCTTTGTGCTTCTTTAAAACGCCGACAAAAATTTAAGACAGAATAAGATTCAGCTGTCTCATAAAGGACTTTAGTGGACAGTAATGTTCTAGTAATGAATAGTATTTAGTAGGCCTAACTTATATACGGGCAATTAGTGTTCTGTAAATTAACTAAAACTGATGAAACACCTGCAAAGAATATTTTAACGTGCAAAGTCACCAAGAATTTCGGGAAAACGTAAATAAACATATGTTTTCATGTTGTAATACAATTCAAGCAGAAATTATTATTCTTTATTAATGCGACGTTACTAAAAAAATTTTGAAATTACATATAAATCTTTATGCGTTTGCAAAAATCTACCGTGTTTAGATTATCATTACACAGCACATGTTCTGTCCTGTCGATGAAAATAGGTTTCTTATGTGTATTTTTGCATAAACTTCCAAATTTGAACTCAGTTTCTCTCTATCACCTACGTTTTAAAGCCATAATAATTCTTTTGAGAGATAAAATTGAGATTTCAATGTTTTTTCTTATATATTATTGCCCTTTCATTAAAAAAAAAATAAATAAATAAAATTAGTTCATTTAATCTTAAATAGACTGTTAATCACAATTAACTGTTCTGATCAGCGCTGCTGTCTGCGAGATACCCGTGGAGTTAACAAAACCTTCAGCCATCTAGAGTTTGTCAGTAAAGGTTTGTGTTGTTTACGTATGTAACAGTAGCTTAAAGGAACAATACTGTGTTCAGCACAGTGTTTACAAACTTGTAATATATATTAGTTTGTCTTAATATACTTATATTAGAAGAATATAAACTTACTTAAACTTGCGTTTCAAAATGTTTAGAAGATATGTAAATAACTGTAATACATTTTGTTATATTTGTGGTGAAATAACACATTTGTTATATTACAGTCACAAAAACATAACCACACTCCTGTTGTGAAAAAGGCCTATGAACTTTATTTTGGATGCAAAATAGGAGGCCAAGATGACCCGTGGAATTGATCCAAGAATATAACAGTCTCGCCCAAGAATATAACAGTGCCTAGTACAGCCACGAAGTCAAATATATCAAAACTAAGTGTGCACTACTATGGTTAAATCTAAAACATTTCTTCGTAGTATTCTTCATCCCAGAGAAAAAATTCCTAAAGTTTTTAAATAAAGGAAAAATTTAATTTTTAACTCGATAACGGTGCGTGTTACTAAAAAGTAGCTAATAAAAAAAAATTTATGTGAGAGGTAACTCACAAATAAAGTAACATAAAAGTCTTTTAAATAGATCCGACAATCACTGCTTTGGATCAATAGAGTAAAACTTTTTTAAATTCCCTTTTGGATTAATTCTAAAAATTTCTTTTTAGCTTAGATTCCTATAATAGGTATGCCATAGTTATACTGACGAGCCTTAACAACATACCGAGACGAAACAATTTGCTTATCCCCCCCCCCGGCGCTTTTTAGGTAACCCTTTAGTCCTCTGCCCCCCTATCCAAAATCCTGGCTACGTCCATGGTCATCATAATTATTATAGGCATACAATCTTGGTCTGATCTTTGCCTCTAGAGAGAGTAGAATTCAGTATCCGAATTTGGCTGTTGCAGCAGCTCCCTTTCATTTGTGGATTTAAGCTCTTTCCCCATCTCGAAAAGATTGTGGACGAGATCTCTTGTTTCCTATTTGACTTATCTTTGAATTTAAGGAAAGTCAAATGAGTCCACTCTTAAAGCTTGTCAATCACATGACATAACATATGATGCTCTGGTACTGATTAATTTCGTTGTCATCAATGCTGGAATACAGGCTATCCAGAAAGAACAGAAACGTCTCACTGATGATGTGTTATTGAATTATAAGAGTTAGAGCCAACAAAGGAGTAAACCCTCCATGCATAGGAAACGGAAAAATTAAGAAATAAGTATATTGGTGTTAATACCGAATTATACATCCACAACTGCCTGCGCTTTGATTATTTAAGGGAACTTGTTTTACAAACAAAGGAAAAGCTGTGACATGTTTAGCGACTTATAATGTTTTCTTTATTATAATTTCAATATTATTCCCATATTAAGAGTCAAAAATAAATTGCCTCTTTGGTCATTATTTTAAGTTTTATTTTGAAATTACACGCCTCTTTGTGTGTTTATTTTTTAATGCTGCAGCAAATAGCGTAAATAATTAGGCGCAATATGTTACCGCTGCAGTAACCAATAAAAATATTAGCCTAATCTAAGCATAGCCATACTTTTCAGAAGACCCTTTGCCACATTTCAATACTATATTTTAGTAATTTGTAGGAGTATAGTAATAGAACGATGCAAGCATTAATTTCTCTCTCAAGGGGTACAACATACATAGTTTGGTTTCATTAGCAAAAAATGCACATTGGCTAAAACAACGGTTCGTACTTAAGTTGATATAAAGTTTGCTTAATGTAAAAGCATAGTAATTTGGAGAAATTGATTTAGATAATGTATTCTAGGACGGACACTAGAAACGCGTACACGGTTAAATGTAAGTAAAGCTTTATTTACAAATTGTGACTAATCTCCCACTTCTTGCGAAAGAATCAGGTGTAACTTACACAGTCTTTATGCCACTATTATTTTGTACCTTCTGGGTACTTTCATAGGACAAGATTATAATATAGCCCGACTCCATCTTACTATATTCCTAACTTAATGAACACTGATTAGTTAGTCGTTTCAAGCATTTGCCAACTTTGAAAATATCCACACAGTTGATAATAAAACAAATCAATTGGTAATAAGGATTCAATTTTGTAGTTACAGCTGTTTTGGGGTGATAAATTGAATGAAATTGGCGAAAAAGTTCATCATAAGCAATATGTCTACCTTCTTGCTTTTGGAGGACTCTGTAGGTCATGGATCGACGGAAGGCTATCACCTTTTCATTAAAGCAAAGTGCAGCATTTCGTAAAACTAAGTAATTGTGATATTTTAACGAGCTCAATTATACTATAAACTTCTTATTGTCTCTATGAAATGCGACCAGTAGGTCTTTATGTTTAATTTTTTCAACAAGTATTTTAACGTTTACATAGCTCTCCTTCATACCTACAGAGTAGTCTACAGGAACAGACGGCAGTGAATTTTCATTACGAAGCAAAACTGCTTTCAAGTTTAACTTAGACAAATGGATGAAAAATCTCTAGTCTTTTGTATTATACCCTAGTCCCAAATAAGTTATCAGACCATTTACATCATTACAGGCAACAAGGGTATTTTCTATTTTGAGAAATAGAGTTACGTCTTTGTAAGTTTCTATATACAGACACATTCATGTTTTCCTTCAGGAGATTCCACTGTTGAAGCCTCCAGACAAGAATTTTGGCTTTGTTTTTCAGTAACTACATATCACGAATCAGGCCTAAATCGTCCAGTTCATGTTGAGAAATCTTATACGGCATCCTGGACAAGGCTGAATCTGGTTTAAAAAAGTAACTCACTATAAAAAACCGGACGGGTTTGCGCAGCGACTCTGCATTGGGCTATATGACGTAAGATTTTGGTGGGATAGGGACAGGCAGACTTTCTCTATGTGTTACCACCAGTCATACAGTAGATAGCTTATTTGGATAAATGATAATCCTTTATTTCTCGATATTCAATGATGAAAAGGTGGTACCATGCAGAAATAACAATCACTTACGTCGTCTGTGGGTTCTCTCCATGGCATGGGAACGGCAAAAGATACAATAAAGGAAGTCGGTATAATCAAAATGGCTTCCATTGGAATAAATTACTAAATCAATTTGCCGACCCAATTTTTTTAGACAGAATTCTTTTATTCATGCAAATAAGAGCTAAGAAAGAATTAATAAGAATTGATTACTTTAAAGTCAGAACGGTTTTTCATGTTGGCCAGTAATCTAACTTAACTTTTATGTAATGTGAAAGCATATTCGTAATTATTTTAAATATTATGCAATTTATTTTCTTGTACGAAATGCGTTAAATACGTGATTCATTGATGTGGTTCCCAGCTATCTCACTTATCTCTTGCCGTGCTCCGACAAATTTAACACAGGACGTAGAAATATTTTGTGTATCCCTGAACGGTTATAAATTAGAGTTGCCTTCAGCAGCCGCAGGACTACCATAACGCTGTCATATCCTCCTTAAATCGAACAGTAGCCTCCTCAATCGTCTCCTTACATTCCATATGACAGCGCCGTAAAGTTATAAAGAAAAAAGATATCCCTACCAAAGTGAATATACATTCATCAATGAGAAGATAAATCTGCAAGACTATCGAGCCGTAGTCCATACCGTAAAATGCCAGACGTCTCAACTGCAACTGCGGGAATTATACTCACTGTTGATCTTCTTCTGAATCGACAGCTATTCTGTCGGCGTGTGACGAAGAGCAGTCGGTTCAGAAGAAGATTAGCGCTGAGGATGACTCCCGCAGTAGAAGTTGAAAGTCTGGGATTTTACTACATGTACCATAGTTCGGCAGTTTTATCTACTAATCACACCGGCCGTGAAAGCTTGAACCAAGTTAATTTGTAATTATAAGCCTTAAAAATGCATTCAATTAATTAAGTTAATATCTTTTTATTCGTTAATGTTATTTATCACAAGATGTATTGAACAAAGTCTCGAAAATATTTTCTCACTTTTCCTTTCTTTTTTGGATGTATCGATCTTTAGGCGTTGCTACACACGCGTGCTATAACTACACAAACTGTTCGTTTGAACAATGCACAATTCACAAACACCGAGTTTGCTATCAAAGGCACAGAGCCAGTAGTGTGATGTAAGTAAAAAAACTGCTGATGGTAGCTTGCGGTAAACGTCAAATCAGGCATGCGGTGAAGGCAAAATCCTACCGGCAATTAGGCTATAGTTACTAGCACCTTGACAGATTCAGTACCGACAGGTTATGTACAAACTTACAGATTTGGTGTGCAATATATTCTTGTATATAAATTCATTGCATTGTACGAGGCAGAAAAGCTTCGTTATTGTAACTGTTTTAACTATATAGCGATTTTCTTTACTTTTTTTTCAGCTCAACTTACAATTGAGAACAACACGAAAAGGAATATAAAAATGAATTACGTAATCATGATTGTTTCTGTAGGTACGTATCATTTATGTGTCGATTAATTACTGTTAGGAGGTAAATTCTTTACATATATGTTTCCAACGGTTTTGAAACAGAAGTTGTTGTTAGTAGCTCTTTGAGAATAGCTTAACAGGCTGAAACAATTGTCAGACGTTCAGAATAAACTGTGAAACTTACCAAGTGTTTGTGTGTTTTTAAAAACATTTTGTAGTATATAATGTGTTTCACCAAGTGGCCAACGAGTCTTCAGTCAATATCTGTTCATATTCAAAAATGTAGTCGTCAGAATAAAGAGTTTTTATTCTTTGGTAATAAAAACTATTAGTGAAGTTTTCTGTAATGTACAAGTCTCAACAGCATACTCTATGCTGCTCTATCAGTACATGCCGAACACAATGAAATCGTTTATTTCACACTCCCACCGCCGATTGGACTAATTGTTTCATCTCTTTTAATTTGTATGAGATGAAAATATGGCTTCAATTCTTAACGTTGTCCTAGGCATTACCAATTTTCTGTCCATATTTTAATATAAGATTTAATATATTTTCTTTCTTATTTTTTCTTACTCACTGAGTGCAGGGCCTGTGCGACTATAGCCTATGCTGCACATCTCTAAGCCTTTGGAAGTAAATTTAACAATATTTTCAATAATTTTGTTGTCTGTTACGATATTGATTCTTATAAAAATAATTTTTTAAGTAAACATCTTTCAGCAGTAGAAATATTTAAATTACAAACCTTGCAATTTATGATTATGATATGTGCATTTTCACAGGTAATGTCTGCCATTAACAATAACAATTTTTGTAATGAAATGACCGTTTGTCATTTCACTACTTGCATTGACTTTGATTTCTATGACTTGAATATTTGGAATTCCTTTTCAACTGATTTTTTCCTTTCCTCTTAACTGTATGCTTCTCAGTTACTCAGAAAATTGTAAAGAAACTATTATTCATAATCAGTAAAGCAAGTCTCTAAAACAAGATCCTCTAAAACTTTTCCAGAGAGAAACTCGTTACAGGTTGGTTTGCGTATAGGCCTACATAATGTTCACAATTCTGATTACGCTGTTACTATTATAAGTACTTTTATCTTTTGTCTTTTTTTTTTAATCATCATTGTTAATGCTGTTCCTATTCTTGTAGTATATGGTCATAATTCTCGTGAGTATTCGAAAACTAATCGGGAACCTTACATATCACAGCAGTAGCTGAAGTGGTGGGTAGGCCTATTCGAGTACTTCCATATACGCGTAGTCCTACACACTCTATCTGTACCCGGAGTTTTTTAGTTGCCGTATCCACCATGAACTGTTCAACTTAAAACTCGCGCTTTCTTGGTACTTGAATATTTTTAAATTTTAATTTCCTTCACAGTTATTTTTTATTTATTTTTTTTATTTTCTCAATTTACACTTCATCGTATTCTTTAAAGCTTCTTCAGCACAACGGTTAGGGTGTAAACATACTATCACATAATTCTGGTTTTAGTGCAATTATGCTAATTTATATGAATTATTAAATTATTCAATTAATTTGAATATTTATCAAATCAATATGATTTACATAAGTATGTTATTCTGACAATTCAATGGGTGATTTGAGTGTATGCACTGTTAATTAGCATAATTATTGAGACTCTTTGTAAGCAATAAGATAAAATTACTTGAAACATGACAAATTAATTATTCGAGGTTAATTGCAATAATGAACGCAAGATATAGGTACGCAATAAATACTTATTTATTACACATTATTGATTACGCAAATTCTTGACCTACAAATGACATCATGTCCTGTAAATACATTCAACAAAACACATAATAACATAAATCATAATAATATTCGTTTCGTTGTTCCCTGAAAAAACAAGACATACAATGCTATCAAATACAACACAATAATATATATATGCACAAACAATAAACAATCAAATATACTTCATTCTAAGCTAAATGCGTTCATTAATGCCCTCAGATGGATGACTTTAATATTTAACATTATTAATTTCATGATTTATATAGATCTCTCTCAGGAGTAGCTCTTTGAAAAGAGACAGTACAGTAGTGAGTATCAACTAGTATTTAAAAACATAAGGACTTAACTTGTAAAATGCATATCCACAAATTCCATCGGTGAGATTCTATCCGTTGATGGGTTCCCTGTACATGGTTATCGCTGTTGATCGATGCGCACTGACACTTTTCACTTGTGATAATTCCAATCGCGTTATGTGTAGTGTGATGTCGGAATTTATCCGCTTGGAATAAGTGTCTTTACAGTTTTATGTGTTAAAGGTGCAATCATCAGCATTGGTGTGGTTTGATTTAGGGTTTGCTGTAAGCGTGTTTCAGGTAGCTAATTACTTTGTCTACCTTGGACGTGATGTGTGCTATGTGTGCACTAGTGTTCGTGTTAATCCACTTAGTTCATATGCCCAAAATTTAGAATCATTATGGTTGGATAGTGTTTTATAATGTCTGAGATTGTCGCACAATGTTTTACTATCGAAATGTTAATTCACTCGTACTGCATTATATTGCGAGCCGAACGTACTCGAACGTCTCTCGTATACACCTGCCATTTAACGATATTGATGTATATTCGCACTGCTTATCACTGCGTTAAGTTCGGTAAGTCGGACAATCTATCGAACACACGTTTTGTAGAACTAAGATTGAGTTGAAATGTCTACGTTCGACTAAGACCGAGACTTGGTTATAACTATATCACTGACTGACTAACTGACTTGGAAGTTGAGTAAGTCGGAGTAAGTACCGAGTAACTATTACGACTGTTAATCATATTACTACTATCACTACTACTGAGCAATTACTACTATATTACTGTTACGTCTATTACTACTACTGAACTCCGCGTCCTCGTAAACAGTTTTTATCAATCACCGTATACCAGGATGCAATTTCCTCACCTCCACGCCTACGGCCGTTGTTGATAGGTTCATAATTTCCTTCCACCTTGTAGATTTTTGGTCATCGGTTTCCTGATTCGTCGTCCAAGTCGTCACTACTCTCTCCACCAGTTCCTTTGGAAGATGCCAAACTCTGGTTTGTCGTCGGGCATCCCCCGAAGTACCCCAGCGTCGAACATTGCGTTGTTTCTCGGAAAGTGGAGCAATTGCCCGCCTGTCTATCAACCTTTTGTTTCCATGTTGTCGAGGCTCTCTGATATTGCTTTTGTTGAAAGTCTGCAGTGTTTTGGTTCTTTGTTCGTTCACCCTTCGTTTTTTTCCGTCAATTACCAACTCTTCGTTGGGCGTCATCCCTGGATGGCTCCCACGCTTTCTAGTTGTAAATCTGACTTGACACAGGGGTTGTTTTCATGCTGGGCTGAGTACTTATCTCGTATTCATTGAATACCCGTCCCATTGTCTACATATTCGTCAAGATTTCTCTGCGCCCTTTGTATTTGAGTACTTCATTCATACGTGCGCGCGTTACAACTTAACCCCCACAGCATGTGTTCCATCTCACTTCTGCGTAACCAGGCTACTGGACTCGGCCTTTTGTTAGGTTTGTTTTGGTGTTGTAAATCGTAGCTAAGTTCGTTCTGTCAACGATGTTCCCAATTTGTTATTGTTACATGTACACGGACGTTTCTTCATTGTTCTTCCCCTGGCGTCGGGTCTGACGTGTGTCTAATCGTTCTTATGTACGACTCGGGCCTGGGTTGTTAACTCGAGTGTGTGCGAGTGTACCTCTTGATCACAAAATTATAAATTTTTGAACACTATATGCTAAACCACTAAAAAATTTGCTTTCTGGACTTTGGTACAACTATTTGTTGCCAGAATATTTATTTGGTAAGAACTGGAGCGAAATTAACTGTTTATTCTTTACCTGTTTCTCTCTTTACCATTTCGTTACTCAAAATATTTAAAATTTCGAAAAAATTAATAAGTACATAGACATTAACTCCACGAAATTTCATAACTGCATGACTTTGTAAAATGAATCTTTTAACTGTAGTACACTACAACCTAGAAACAGAAGTCCTACAGACTGATTTTCTCTAGATTTTAAATATGTACCAATTTTTATATACTAAAGTTTCTGACAAACGTTTCTAACTAGTTTGTCGACAGTGTAAATTACTTTAATAACAAAGTGAAAGCAAAGCTATCATGAAATTACGATTACTTGATGGCCACGTTTTGTCTTTTTACCTGAAACACAACTATTTCATGATAGAGTATCTGACTGCGAGTGTTCGTACACTCGATGAATCCAAGTTTTTCAAATTTAATTTTTGTTGGTGTTCATTTTTAAAACTTCTTTTTCAGCTCTTAATTTTCTATTTATTTATATCGATATTCTATAACTTCTTGTCCAGCGATAAGTTTTATAATATATATTTTTTATTTCATCTTCTACGAAAACAAATAACGGACAGGGCTCAAACGATCTGCTTACTTCTGGAAAAATGTATGAAGTAAACATGTTTGTGTAAAAGCGGATGTGTTAGTGTGTATAAGACAGATTAGTGTTTCTATTTCTCTGAGTGCACACAAAATTAATTGTCAGAATAATTTAGTCGTGATTAAATTTAGGCAATATGAAAAAGTCTTTATTGTTTCTATTAGAAAGGTTTGATACAAAATAAAACATTTTTGCATTGTATTAAGTTTTATATTTATCTTCAGTTCCTTTACGAGACTATACTTATATCAATTATTGTTTGAAAACAAAATTTGTAAGTTAAATCTATTTAGTATGATTCCGCTAAGAACAAAGAGATACTGTGTGGCTGGACCAAAGAGACCGCAGGAAGTGTGCTAGTCTTGATGGCGCCAGTAACATAATATCAGCGCTTCAATGGACATACGTATAATTTATGTTCGGTCACTGGTTTGACACCTCGAACTACTCCCCTTACAGAAGTTGGCGGCTTAATAAGCTTGTTAAATTTGTATTTTGTCAGTTAACGTTTGTGGAGAGCCGACTAGCATGTTAGTGAAATGCGTCTACACTGTTGCTGGAGCATTCATTTATTTTTAATTTGTGAAACTGTGTACAAACGTTTAAAATGGAGTATATTCATGCCTTTTACTTAATCTGATTGTATCACTAGAAAATGTGTTTCTGTTAGATTTAAAGTTAAATTTTAATGCATTCCTTGTGTGTGTGTGTGTGTGTGTGCGCGCGAACGTGCGCGCGTATGTGCTTGAATACAACCGCTTATGAAAGTCGTGTAATTTAGTAATTTTTAGTTTGCTGACACATAAAATGATACTTGTTGCGCTATTTTTCTCATACATCAGCCGCATGATACTTATAGGAACACACCGCAAAAGGTTCATCTTTAGCGCATACGCACGCATGCACTTTTTATTTCTATATCTTAACATGATAAGGATTCTCAAGAGAAAATCTCGTCCTGTTTGTTGTACCATAGCACAATAGAACCTTGATTACCCGAGGTCATACAGACAGACAAAACGAATTCCATAAAACGGCTGTAAGCTGTTCGGATATTTATTTTAGCTTATGGTAAATTATATGCCATAAAAATAAGTGATACGTTTATTTTTCTTTGTTTCTATATGACACCAACTTCGTGCAAAGGTTTTTAAAGTCTTAGTGTACATAACAAATTTGAAAAGTTTTGTTGTCTGTAATTTTTAATCCCAAACGGCCCAGCCATCCGTTTTATCAGAGACAGCGGCAGTCCACCCATGTTACAACTTGTGTACTTTATGACGGCCGCCAACCTTGGTGAAAGCAGTGTGCGCAGAACACTGTTTTTTGTCAGTGTAACGGCACGTCTCACTGAGTGCATAAGTGTTGATGCGTTTTCAAAAACATTTACCGTATAGGCCTGTATTTCATTTAATTATTTAGGTTGTATCGTTACTAGTGTTTAGTTTGGGACTATGACATGTGATAAATAATCTAATTACATTTTAATATCATTTAATATTGTCTGTGGTTGTGTTTTCAGACATCACGTTAAGTTAAACTGAATTTTATTTTGCTTAACGTATTGTTACTTTTACAGTACATTTTATTTCATTACGTAATCAGAAAAAATCCCTCCTATTAAATCGAAGTTAGGTAAAAAGATTGTGCATAGCCAAGCTCGGGAAGTCATTTCTAATGTATGTAAATTTATGGAAAGTGAAAAAAATGGAATTAGTATTCCACTAAAAAAGGTTCAAAAACGAATAGCAGCGTCAGCAACAGGAGTTTCTGAAAGAACGATTCGTCGTATTAAAAGTGAGGGTATTTTAACAGTAGAAAATGAACAGTCACCACACTTTATAATACCTCGTAAAGAAAGAAAGAGGAGGTCAACAAAATCTAATATTGATGATTTTGATAAATGTGTGATAAGACGAACAATTTACAATTTTACAACCCAAAAAACATATCCTACGCTATGAAAACTTCATCAACTTCTGAAGTATGGTGTGAACTTTCAAGGTAGCTTATCATGTTGAAGGAAAGTTATTATAAACTTAGGGTTTAAATGGAAGAAGATTAGAAATAATAGAAGTGTGTTAAATGAACGTCAAGAGATAAGGGCAAAAAGAATTGAATACCTTAGGAAAATAAAACAATTCAGGACAGAAAACCGGCCAATCGTTTACACAGATGAGACGTATATACACACGTCTCATGCAGTAAAAAAGTCGTGGTACGACGAAAGTGGTGAAGGCGCGAGTGTACCGTTAAATAAAGGAGACAGATTCATAATAATTCACGCGGGTACAGATCAAGGGTTCATCGATGGTACCTTATTGGTTTTTAAATCGGGAAAGAAAACAGGTGATTATCATGGGGATATGAATAGTACAAATTTCGAGAAATGGTTAGTTGAAAAGCTAATTCCGGGATTACCAAAAAACTCAGTGTTAATATTAGATAATGTACCATATCACAATTACCAATCTGAAAAATGTCCCAAATCAAATTCTTCAAAAAGTGAGTTAATGCAGTGGTTATCTAATAAAAAAATTCCTTTTACACCTAATATGTTTAAACCAGAGCTACATAAGTTAGTAAAAATGAATAAACCGTTAGAAAAACCCTATAAAATAGATAGTATTTTAGGAAATCACGGCCACACTGTTATTCGTCTACCTCCGTATCATCCTGATCTAAACCCCATAGAACTTATTTGGGTTCAACTTAAACACTCTGTTGCAAAAAACACCACCACTTTTGATAATAAAAACATAATAGATTTAACTAGGCAAGCATGCCAATCAATAGAAAAACAACAATGGACATCAGTGTGTGAACATGTAATTAAATTTGGAAAGAGAAGGAGTAACAGATGAAATGCAAGATAGGCTTGTAATTAACTTAGATGAAGATGACGATGACGATGACCTATCAAGCGTTGAATCTTCTTCAGACGATGGCAGCTATATCTCCGGTGTTGAAGCAAAATTTTGGACAGAGAAACATCGGCGGACTTGGAGAACGATACTGAATTCCCAGTTCATTCTGACTTCGTATATACTTCTTTATAAGTCGGTAAGTTACTTACATTCATTACTTACATATTAATTTTAAAATTTGTATTAATAATTGTATTAAATGCAAGAAAAATTAATGGGCTCGATTTTATGTGATAGCCTATTTTATATAAAGTATGCACATTTTTATGCGTGGTTACCCACTTTTACCCACTTTTTTCGTTTAGGTCCTATTTTAGCAGCACTTGCATAAAGCATATTTATGGTCATTTTAGATTTAGATTTCTCTGTTTCTTCTATTAGTATTCCACTTGCTTGCTTTACACTAGTAATTATTTATTATTTACATTATGTAACAAATAACATTGTTATGGTATTACAAATACATATTTCGTACAATGTCGAGTAATACTGAGTAGAATTATAAATAGTAGTTAGTTGAATGAAATCCGGAAATGTCAACAATGTGTAAAACCCGAGTTGTAATAATTAAATAGTTAAGGGCACCCATACAGCCGGCTGTAGCAACAGTAAGACGGACGTTTTTGAAATGAAGTGTTACAACTTAGCACACTGAGTCTCCCCACTACCCCCACTTTTCGCGCAGCTATGGAGAGGCCACCGTAAAGTAACGTGATTGTACCTCGGATAATTAATCGAGATGTACGATTGTACTATGTCACAATAAATTGGGCAAGATTTTCCCTGGAGGATGCTAACGGTGGTTATGTAGATATAGAAAACCACATACAAGTGGGAGCGATTGCTTTTGGAGTGGTTACCACAAATGTCCTGTGTGTCTGATACGAGAACAATAATTAACTCTTCATTTTGATCTGAAGATGGTTACATGGTTTACCGCAATCGATCACTATAATCGTTTTATTTTGAATTAATTGTGTTGTTTAGACTAAATTAATTCGTACAATGATTAATTAAACTAGTAACAAGTCAAAATTTTTAGTACAAAGTTGTTTAATAATTAGCATAACGAGTGTTAACGGATAAGGAAACATATGCGATGGATATTATACAGAAGGATATTAACGTACTAGTAAAAACATATGCGAGGGATAACGAATTATCTTGTCGTGGTGTTCTTTACAAAGAGTGTCTGCGGGCAGTCGGAAAATTTATAGTTAAATTAAAATAAGCTTTCAATTTGATAAATCAGATAAAATGGTGTTTTACTTTAAGTGGGCAACGACGATGGGAACCTGATGTTTGCATATCTTCATGCTAATGAAGGCGATTGAGCATCCCAATTTGCCTTCGATAGATCAGCAATTCTGGTTCGACAGCAAGAAAGTATGGAATAAAGTGGTGACAGAATGGTGATGATAAAAGTTTAAAAGCTTAATTCAGATCAAACTTTTAATTTTAAGGATTTCGTTGCCATTATCCCTGAATTATTCGCAAGGGTTTTACATTTTACGTCACAATAACTAAGTTATATCTACGCCATTTCAAAACCCGAATAACATATTAATTGTATTTGTTTCTTTGAGTTACTCGGAGTGATTCCTATACATTTAGATTAATAGCTACAGGTAAACATAATCTGCAAGCAAAGAAATGTATGGAGCATTTTTATGTATGAAAATTATAAATTAAAAGATTTAAAATTATTTAGCGTGGGAACTGCTGTTCTATTGACTATATGCGTATAGCCCACACGAGCACTACTATTCTCTTCATAAAATTGTGTAAAACGTTTGCCAGAGTTGTCAAGTAAATTTTGAATACGAAACCCGAAATAAGGCATTAACATGACAGTTATTGGAGACAGCAGCGACACTTCAAGTCATAACAACGCTCCCTCTCTCTCGCTCTCTTTCCACTATATCTTCTTTGTGTTAAAGAGAAACAGTCCGAATTTATTGTGACAATACTGGCAGACGCGAGCAGAAATATAAACCGTCTTTGACACGTAGTTAGACGGGAAGCAGGCTCGCTCGCAACACACACGCACACACACACACACACACACACAGATTCTTGTGAACGCGTTACTGTAGGCTTAAATAGCTAATCCACAAGATCTCGAAATAAATGAAAAATTTAGGTATAAAACAATGTATTGTAGGTTTTGTTACAATATTGGGTTTGTGACTAAGAGCACATGGACGTAGGCCTACAGGAAGTGAAATGTAGTTTCCAAAAGACGCGCAGACAGTTTAACCTAGTTAAAGCAGGCTCATGAAAAATCATCCCTGACTACTTGAAGTAAACCACCGTTTTACCTGATTCATGAAAGTAAAAGTTATTTTAATTCTCCATGAATTTTCAGAGCCGGCCGGAGACGTTTTTTCCACAGAACACCGCAAGTACATTCTTTCTTATCGCTTCTGTATATTTTGTAGTAGGCCTATATTTGTTTTTTGGTCTTATTTACCAGGAAGTAAAATTGTTAATAAATATTTAGGCCTATATAAAATGTTTGTTTCATAACAAACCCATTACTCATTTCCATTTAATTTTATCAATCTCGTTCTGTCTCTTCGCAAAATGTACAGAGCACCAGCCCAGGTGATGTATAGTCTATACAGTTCTTCCTGTTGTCCCAGTGGGTTTGGTGGAGCCCTTTGCTCTTTTTTTTCTTTCCATGGTTTTCCTACTTAAGTCCATTTCCATACCTCAGACTGCCACGAGTATTGCTGAGGTATTGGCTTCAGAAGCTTAACGAGTGATTAGATCCAGTAACGTTACTTGACAAAATAGTGCGTGCACTTTTACTTCCATATTCCTTAAGGAATGGAAGTATGGTGATGGCAAAAAAAATCGTGTTCGAGATTATTGCAGATTCTGATTCTACTACACTCAAAACATGAAAAAACTACACTCAAAACATGAAAAAAAGTCGTTTTCCGAAAAGTGTCTGTGTGTGTGTCTGTCTGTCTGTCTGTGTGTCTGTGTGTCTGTCTGTAGATTTTTTTTCTATGGCAAACGATAACTGCCGCAAATTCAAACAGAATCAAATCATTTTTTGCATACAGCTCTGATTTGCAGAGTACTCGCGACCTATTGTTTTTGGTGAAGATCGGTTGAGGGAAAGGGGTAGTTTACCTGCAACGGTTTTTTTTTAGCAAGGGTAATTTTGTTTGTTTGGCAAACGATAACAGCCGCAAATTCAAACAGAATCAAATAATGTTTCGCATACAGCCCTGAATTGTAGAGTTCTCAAGATCTGTTGATTTTGGTGAAGATCGGTTAAGGGAAAGGGGTAGTTTACCTGTAACGTTTTATGTTTTAACAAGGGTATTTCCTATGGCAAACGATAACAGCCGCAAATTCAAACAGAATCAAAAGATTATTTGCATACAGCCCTAAATTGTAGAGTTCTCAAGACCTATTGTTTTTGGTGAAGTTCGGTTGAGGGAAAGGGGTAGTTTACCTGCAACGTTTTTTTAACAAGGGTATTTTCTATGGCAAACGATAACAGCCGCAAATTCAAACAGAATCAAATAATGTTTTGCATGCAGCCCTGATTTGTAGAGTACTCAAGACCTATTGTTTTTGGTGAAGATCGGTTAAGGGAAAGGGGTAGTTTACCTGTAACGTTTTATGTTTTAACAAGGGTATTTCCTATGGCAAACGATAACAGCCGCAAATTCAAACAGAATCAAAAGATTATTTGCATACAGCCCTAAATTGTAGAGTTCTCAATATCTATTGTTTTTGGTGAAGATCGGTTAAGGGAAAGGGGTAGTTTACCTACAACGTTTTTTTAACAAGGGTATTTTCTATGGCAAACGATAACAGCCGCAAATTCAAACAGAATCAAATAATTTTCTGCATACAGCTCTGATTTGTAGAGTACTCAAGACCTATTGTTTTTGGTGAAGATCGGTTGAGGGGAAGGGGTAGTTTACCTGCAACGTTTTTTATCAAGCGTATTTTCTATGGCAAACGATAACTGCCGCAAATTCAAACAGAATCAAACAATGTTTTGCATACGTCAGTGAATTGTAGAGGACTCAAGGCCTTTAGATTTTGGTGAAGATCAGTTAAGGGGAAGGGGTAGTTTACCTGCAACCTTTTACGTTTTAACAAGAGTAAAGTACTTGAAAATTCATTTAAACTTTTTCAAACAATGGTAATTGTTGAAAATAAAATAATTTTGTTGCCAGGCAATCTGAAAATTTCAGATTTTGTACCACAAAATCTGAAAAGATTATACGATAGTTTATGAAATGGTTAATAATATGTCAGTGGAAGGTGTAATGAGAAATTAGCAGAAATGGAAACCTGGGGAATGTTAACTGTTCTGTAGATACAATTTTGTCAGAATGTTTGGAAATGATCATCAACATTGAAGAAAAAGTAAGCATATTAAGAAACATATGTAAGTACTTATTATAAAAAAATAATGTTTGTTTTTTGATAAAGTCATTTTGATTATAAAATATAAATATTTACAACAAGAAAAGAATTTTCAGTTTTCAAAATTTAAATATATTTTTATAAAACAATGGGTTCTTCATTGAGGTGGGGACCATGTCACTCACTCCATCTCAAGCCTCCTCTCCCATTTTGCAGAAAAAGAGGACCCTGTCAAGGCTGATACTTTGACGACAGTGACAGGGCTTTCCACCAAATTCAGCAGAGTGGCAGGTAGGCCCAACTCTGATTGGCTCCTCAGATTTCTCCAGCGTTAGTAGGTTCTATGAAAATATTTTATTTCAAAAATGATTTTAAATATAAATCTTAGATATGTTTTATAAATCTCATGTTTTATGTTTTAACATGGGTAATTTTTTATATGACGAACCATAACTGCCGTAAATTCAAACAGAATCAAATAATTTTTTACATATGTGCCTGAGCTATAGAGAACTCAATGTCTGTTGATTTTGGTGAAGATCGGTTACGGGGAAAGGGCAGTTTACCAGAAACATTTTTTGTTGTAACATGAGTAAAGTACTTAATTTTGATAAAGTATCCTGATAAGATCTTAATAATCCACTGTAGAAACGTAGATGAAATATCTATAAATGAAGAGGCTAGTTGAACGGGCTGGGGGTAATTTTCTATAAATCAAAATTATAGTTGAAGGGGGAGGGGATAATATTTTTTATATGTGTACTACGTTATTGGCAAGAAAGAAGTATTTTTTTGTTAAAATTCATTCCCTGGCTGTTTGGCTGAAAATGATTTTAAATATAAATCTTAGAATATGGAAGTCATGTATGGTTCTCCATACCGATATTTTTGTTTTGTTTCCATCTAAGCGGATGATCCTCAGACTGGTTGCATTTTGAGCCACAAAGCAGTCGTAAAACGAATTTCTGTAGATGTTCGTGAGTACTGGAGCTCATTGTTGTGTGAAGGAAATGCGTTACTCTCTTTGCTTTCATTCCACACTCAATCGTCACTGTGGTATGAAGGGAACCCCCTCTAATGTCACTGCACTATTCTGTGTTCATGCACTTCAGTCTTGCATCCCAAAATATTGAGTAAAACAAAGAGGCAATTTTTACTACAGTAAATAAATTAAATTTTTGTTTAAACATATGTATAATGTTCTTCGTACATAGGATTCTTAGCGTTAGCAGAGAAACACCATGAGGAAGTGACCATATGATACGTCGTTTCTCATATTGTATGTTTCTTTTGTAATTTTTTTTTACTTTTTATGTGTTTTCTAAACAGATTTAAGTGAAGAGGTCACAAATAATATGCAAAGTATCAGAGGTTCTGTATACAAAACAAAAATCTTACTTTGTTGTAAAGGACTGCAGCCGTCTTTCCTCCATAACTATAAGATTAAGCAATTTCATCAACTTAATCATTCGGAGTCGCTCAAAAGACTTACATTAAATTAAAATATGTAAAGATTTCTTGCACCTATTATTACAAACTTTTTAAAGGTATTCCAAAACATGCAAGGGGTTTTCACAGATACTAATGTTGTCAAATTATTGAAGACACACAAGAGAATACGAGTTCGTATTTTGAAAAAAATTCCTCATAATTTGATGCGCCATATAAAACTTTACGATTTTTCCAAAGTTTGATTTTCATTTTTGTCCTGATGTGTCCCTAAATTTAAGAAATTTTCAAAAGAAAAGCTACGTTCTGATTTAGGTTAAAATTCCCTTTACTCTGACACCCGGCGTGGATTTTCACAATTTTTAGAAACTTTTGATCCATTTTTTGAGCACTGGATCCGAAAATTTTGAATTTTTGAGAACTAAATACTATATTTAGATTTTAGTTCTAATTCTATTTAATTTGATATGCCGTGTGAACTATTACGATTTTTTTTCAAAATTTTGAGCCCTTACATTTTTCCTCCCACCACCTATTTTTTAGGGGGGGAATCAATCTCCAAAACTGTAGGGGTCTGTGAAGGTAAAAGTTTTTACATGCGAGCTCAGTTTTTCGAAAATCGGCTGATGCATTCAAAAGTTAAGTTGTACGACGTCCCCAGATAGCGGTCGAGTTAAAACTAAGAACTCGTTGATCTCGTTCATTAAACTTTAATGTTTCTGGCTTGAGTAGAAACCACGCGTAAGAACATTTTTACGTTTGGTGGACAAACAATTAAAAATTACTCATACTTATAGAAAAACGTATTAGACATTTTAAAATTACAAAGTTTTGTTGTGTAAGTGAAATATGGAAATAATTGTTGAAGTATGTAATTATTTAGACTTTCAACGCATCGAAAAAATTATAAGTGAATGCTATTATAATCACTCCTTTTGTATATTTTCAGATAGGTTAGGTTAGGTATCCTATTTTCAAGTAGCTATATTCATAATTGCAAACTGAAATTGGCTAGGTAAACCACAGTGAGTTAAAATGAGTTAAAATGAATTGAAAATAAAACTGCTAAAACGTAATACCCACCAACGTTTCTCAAAAATTTACTTTCAAAAATTTAATTTTCAAGCTTCACGGTCGGCATCATAACACTTCCGAGCTGTGAAATGTTGGTAATTCATACGGATGTGGAGTACTGTAGCCGCAGCAGACAAGAAGAATAATTGCTCTGCATTCCGGATGTTTTAAAGTTTCATCGGTTTTTCATAAAGTTCATAACATTAAAACCGTCATAATTCTAATATGCGTGTGTACTGGTCAGTTCGAAAGGCGAAATGAATTGATCGAAACTGTGGAATTAGTAATCTTAGTCACATTAATTAAAATAAAAGTATATTAAATAGGTCACAAGTAAGTAAAAATAATGCCAATATAATAATTCAGTTACAAATAACGGGTGTCATTATCTTTCCTTTTCTCAACAAATCCAGAATATGATAAATCCTGAAAATATACTTATCAATAGGCCTAAGTAGGCTACAGTCTACAGGCCTTCTTTACTGTATTCATTTTATCAACTTAGAAATTCTGCTTTTCGTTTATCGGTATTCTTTATTCAGTATGTCAAGTTATTATTTATTGTTAATTACTTAATTTATAATTAATATATTCATTTACCCAGTGTGTTTGAAATCAGTTCAAAGTACATTCGTCGAACATCGTTTACAAGCTAAGACACAATTTTCCATCCTTATGTCAAATTAGGTCTTGGATTTTATTGGAAACAGTCACTGTCTTATGTTTAACATTAGAAACACTACCGTCTTGTAATAATGTCATCATTAATTAACAGCGTCAACTAGAAGAAAAAGTTACATAAAATGGTAACGGAAACTTGGCAGACACGTATACGTATTTCAGTGGCTGGCAGTTCACATTTGGACGCACTTTAAGTGCTAGCAAATGCCTGCTCGTCGATCCGATAAACGGTTAAACGCGTCCTGCACAACACACATTATTGTTACCTTACGTTGGTCACCAACTAAACGTGACTTTAGATTTAAACAACCGACGTGTTTAGTTGGATTGATTGAGGCGCTGATTTATTTTGTATTGCAATAAATATGGAATACGTTTGTTATTCTCTTGAAAATCAAATTAAAATTTTATTTTAATGTTTCAGCTATCTAACTAAACATAATTATTGCTTATTCTAACATGAACCACGTTCACTCCCGACAGTTTACAACCTATATTTACAGTACCAATGTATGAGTTTAGTGTATTAAATTAAAAGGGAGTATATTAACTACGAGCACAGCTAGAGTTATTGGTTAAAACACATACCTTACCTTAGATTGATCACTCTGAAACAGATCCGTCAAAACAACAGTAGAATTGCAACTAAACTAATTAAATGTCAATGGACGTTAAATTGCTATCTAGTAATATCTAAATGCAGATAAGGAGTACCAATAATAGTTAATTGCAGATCAGCTATCAGTAGTATACTTTCGGATCATGTAATACTACATTTTATGATATGTGATAGTATTTGTATAAACGAAGTTGTGACACTTGCTCAGAGTGACCGAATGTAGTGACATTTGCTCGGAGAAACAGTGGTTCTAAGAAATTCATGATTCCAAGAAATGTAGTATGTTATTAAGCAGTTACATTTGTACAGAAGCCAACGATGAGTTTTAAAACCTGTTATGTGCTCAACCTGATTACACAAGCCCAACAATAAGTCCTTTATTTCACTAACAGTTAATTTAAAAAAAGGAACGTTCGTATTGACGACATTTAACTAATCATTTGGAAACAACTTATGTTTGTAGTTCTTTTAGTTAGCCTGACCTAAGTCTCTGCGAGAACTAAGACAGTGTTTACAGAGCTAACATCCAGCATAATTATACCAAAAGTTTGGAATTCGTTTTTTTTCACCATTTATTTTTGTTCATAACGATGTGGTAGTCGAATTCAAGAGTATTGTTTTCGTTTTTTTATATATGCTACATTTTACCGAACGGTTTAGAGAATCCATTTATAATGCGATCAGTCTTGTATGACCAGCTGTTCGGTGCGGTTGTACTGTCGTGTGCTGTAACTTAATATTATCGCTATCTTTCTTACTAAATAGACTTATATTTGTAAGTAATACTGCAACAAAAATAACAACAAAAGGTTTATCTGATTACTGGAACAAATCCAAGCACCCGGCCAGGGGCCGCGCGTGCGTCTGCTCGTTCGTGTAGGACTGTGTGCCTGTCTGTGGCTTGAGGTTGTTTGTACCTGTTTCTCTACAAAACATAAACAGAAAGCCAGAAATTACTCATCTGGAAGTACACGCGTCTTTTAATTTATCTGGCTACTGTAATTATCGACAATAATGAATTATCAGCAACCAGGCCTGTCAACTAACGTTAAACCTGTTCCTACGGTCCACTCAGGAACCGCAAATATGCTGCCTACATTTCCTCCAGTGTCGCAAAATGCCCTTCAATCCTATAACAGTCAACAGCCAGGCAGAAATGTTAATGTTGATTTCACACAACACGGATCCCACAGCTGGCAGATGGTGAGAAAACGAAAAAGAAGTCTCCAATCTTCAGAAAACACATCTGAAACACACACTCAGCTTAATGAACACAACAGGTTTACGGTGTTACCTATAGACAGTGGCGGCTCGTGACTTGACAGGCTGGAGGGCGCGGCCTTTAGGCTTCTTAATTATTTATCTATATTGAAGTTAACGCACAATGGAAATGTCGCCAATATTTGATCACATAATTCATTAATAAAATAAGAATAGTAACACGTGCAGCATGCAACGATTATTTAAAAATTTGATCTCATCTCAAATATTGTGAGCTGTTGTAGAGAGTCAGCAGCTTTATTAATAAACATGACCACAAACTGTCGAAAGTGTCCACAAAAATGTCTATGCTGTTTCCACAAAAACAGTAATACACTATATTTACATTATATTATTTTTAAGATACCTACACTTTTAACATACCATTTATTTATATACAGAGTCCATTCGCATTTCCTTTAAATTAACGAACTTTTCTATACGCCATTCACTTTCGCGTGGCACCTAAGGGATTAGCAGACCCTTGCTCTAACACGCGCACTCACGAGCGCCCGGGCCACATACCCTTGCCCGAACGCGCAGGTATACAGCTTCATGAAACAGTTACAAATTATGACACATTTAAATTGAATGATAATCCAAATTAAAATATGATTTTCGTAATCTTCGTTAAATTGCGAGAAAAATGAGTCCTCTCAACATATAGTTACTGTTAACCATGTAGCGTCAAGGGAGTATATTTGGATTTTAGAAAAAACCACATATTGCAGTACTAAAAAGACGAGTTTTATTTAAAATTGAGAATGGCATTTTAATATTATATAAAATCGGTTACCAATGATAAAAACTTACTAATGATAACATTACAATTAATGTTAAATAAGTACAAGATGAAATATATTAGCCTTTTAGTTTAAATTCTACATTATTATGTTTTTAATTTTTATAAAATGGAAAAGCCTATTTGTAATACAGTACTAAAAATATTTTACTCCTGGATGTGATGGGCATTTTTCTCTTAAAATTTTACATTAACACACGAAAAACGACATGAATATTGTAAGTAGACGAGTGTCCGTCTATAGTTTATAGTTTAATTATTATTATTAAGTCGTAGTCTCAGGGTTATTTTTACTTAAAATGGGTCTTGTACTCAGCTAATTGTTATTATTCAATATCGGATTTTATTATTATTTAACTGTTTAGTGACTTATTCCCCTCAATTCAACCTATTGTTGAATCCAGGATTGAATAAGCCGGTTACTTACACTCCTTTCGTCGTATTAGCTGTCTGTTTAAATGGTTTAATTTTATGTATTATATTCACTGTTAGGATTATTCCACTTGAAGTTCCGTCGACTCTGTTGATCAGCGGTTGTGAGATCAGTCGTTTTCTTCCTATATACTAACATACACATACATGGACATGACATTCATAGTAACTCATGTATAATATTACTTTATAATATTATAAATATATATGTCTGTGCGGTTGTAAACAAAACATGGAATCACTCAATTTGAATGATTCGCATTCTAAGCATGGTACCAACCGCCTCGTTCTTCTCCTCTAAGCTGTATTTACTGATACAATAAAGGTCAACTCTTTCACTGGTAAAAATAATGATGGTTCTTTATTCAATTAGAACACAGTGAAATTCAATACAATAATACGTTTTGCTCTTCTTACTGGTTAACAATTAATATTTTAAAAGTGAACATGGACTCTAAAACAAATGATAAGCTCATGTTGGCATGACTGCCTCTGGCTAGTTATAAAATGTGTGTTGACAAACATATAGGTTATGTCGTATTATTCGACTTGAAATGTTATTAAGAATTATAATAATAAAAGTAGTAGGTTCTTTTAGACTGCAAGATACACTTATTTGAAATAATTGCTACGGCTAGAACAAACATATAAGATAAGAATTCATTGATTATTAATTTAAAAAAAATAAAATATGAACTACTGTTCATGGTTAGGCATATGCTTTGAATATAGTTTAGTGCAACCTTGTTTGGTTAAAAGTGGTTAAATATTTATTATTAATTAATAGTAATTGTGATAATCCAGTGTCAGGTACTAAGATCATCTGTGAAATTGGATATTCCTATTTCAGGTAAAGGTAACTCATTTATTGTAGTTATCACTCTCTGGCGAAACTCTTAATTGAATTTAGTAACAAAATATTTCATACTCCTATCTGCTAATAGCATAAGAGCACATACACTCTTCATTGATATTACAATGTCTTTACTTATTCTAGATATTTATAGTATACAAATAGTTGAAATTGTCGTTACTCAAATCGTTCAACTTCGACATTGTTCATTTGTATTCATCAGATCCCTTCTGTTAAGAATAGGGAATTTAATTGTTTCTATAGGTTAATTTGAATCGCTTTTAGCGTTCAGTTATCTTTCTTATCATCTAATCATAACATTATATTTGTGGGTATGAATACTTGCGTCTCTTGTCGTTCGAAGGGTTACACCTTTTTTATTATTATTAACACTTTTTAATTAATTAAAATTTATTAATTAATTATTTAAGTTTTATCACTACACTGCACCCACTCCTATGCGCATTAACTCCGAATAAAGTACACTTGTAAATATACTGCACTGATTCTTCAATGTATGTAACCTATATCTCAGTTTGAGGTTAATTTGTTTACGCTTGGTTGCTGTCAAAAGCACGTTTTTCTGGAGCGTCGACGAGCATGCAGCTCGCTTCGTTGTTGTTGAAAGACTGTCTCTGGTTCCTCTGTCGGAATGATGAATTTCGGATTTTTTATAAGCTCTGATTGGTCAGTTTATTTTAATTCGTTTATTTACGGTAGACTTCGTCAAAACAGACGCTCTCATCAGCGTCAGTCTTTGGGAACAAGATTAAGAAATCATGGTTCACATATCCACGCGAAAGGGCTGAGCATAATACAATTATTTTTAAAAGTCCAATATCTTCCTTATAATTGTACTGATGGTGTTGTGATTACCCTCATTGTTCATGATTTTTAAAGACGATTAATTTGAACCCCCTCATCATATATTTCTGATTAGGGTTAGCTGACTTAGCACTTAACATTTATACTTAGTGTCCATTAAGCCATTAATTATCAATATTTTATGGTTTTTATTCTATTTTCTATGGTAATATCTCGTTCTTAAATTACTGTACAATTTTCCCTTAAAACTATGTCTTAATAATAGCACTATGTCCGTTTTCATAGATTCGCACTTAAACCTATTGTCATACATTTTTGTTTTTCTTATTCCCTAGCAATAAGAGTATTTAATTGAATTTTAACATGGTGTAATTAAATATCGATGGGTTAAGTCACTACTGGCAGTGTTCTTTTTCCCTACATTATTGGTTTAGTGCCTTAATTATCACTTATTAATTAGGCTTGCCATGCCTATATGGAGTTACCTGGTTGTATGCTTGGTATCCTACACATTTTATTTGCATTATTTTCTAATTGATAATTGAAATAGTCACAATGACCTTATCGTTATTGTGATGCAGTTCACTCTGCATTTGATTCTGTTATTATCTAGGTTTGGTGGCTGTAAATTTTACTTGCAGCTAACTGTCACAATGGTTTAGTTGTAATTACATTTATATAGACCATTTAGATGGTTATTTTGGTTGCATTTGCTCATATGAACAGTATTCTGTCTGACATCAGGTCATTATTTAAGTTACTATCTTTGTATAATGTGTTTATAACATGATTTTGGTTGCATAATGTCTCTTTGCCATTACAAGCATTTTGTCATATTTGTATTACATAAATATAGCTTTTATATTCTGTTATACTATTAGCTATCGTGTACAAAACGTTCCTTATATGCTCTATTTACTTCCTAGCTCATTACATTTTGGTTTAACATTGTTTTGATTTAGTTTTCATCAAGTTTTACTGGAAACTGGATGCCCAGATTAGGTTATGTTATAGGTTCAGTGAGCAGTAATGTGTTGTTGATGGCTGTGTATTTCTATATTAGTCTATTCGACTGGTTTACATTCCATGTTTGTACATTGGTTATTGGTTATCAATAGTTCACATTTAGTTTACTCCTGTATTATCTTATTTGTTGTTAATTAGTGGGTTTGTATGAACATCATTCCCACTGTACAATTGGTCATTCACTATTTTGGAACCTATTCCTCTGTTTATTCTATAACTATACATCATTTAGCTATCATAGACTCATCTTGTCCTCATTCAGTTTGCTTGTGACTCTTTATTTACAATATTTAGTCCTTATTTACAATAATGTGTTTCACATAGACAATGAATGTATTCATTAAATGAGTTGTGGTCAGTGTTGACTTTACCATACAGCTTAGGGATTTATATCATGTAATTAATTCACATTTCTTCCTTCTTCTTAATACAATTATTCTTTCAAAGGTTTATGTTAGTTTGTTATACTTCAATTTCCTTCCCTTGTTCTTGTGTTTGGTCTGGTTATCTTCCTTCTTCTTTCTTCACTGATCTCCTTCTTACTGTTGTTTATTTTTATACATGATGTGGTTTTCACTTGTCTTCTTCACATTGTTTCTTCCTTCTTCTTTCTTGAAGTTGTCATTGTTGTATTCTTCTCCCTGATTCTTCTTTCTTCTTTTGTTCTCATGTTCTTCTCACTGATCTTTCTTTCTTCTGTGGTCTTGTGTCCTTCTCACTGAGTTTTCTTTCCTCCTTTGTGGTCTTGTGTCCTTCTCACTGATCTATTGGGTATAGTATGTCAGTCGTCTCGTCTTTATTCTTCTTTTCTTCTTTATTGGTGCATTTACTAGTGAATTCCTTTCAATGATGCTTCACTTATTTAAACTTATGGCACTTTCTTCTTCAGTATACTTGGTGGTATTCTAGACCTTTTAATATATTTTTACTAGTGGTGGCCTTTAACTCAATTTTCAGTACTTAGGTGGATGTGGTGTCATATGTACTGTTACAATATAAACGCAATATTTTCTTTAACTTTGATCGTTTCGAAAATATATTAATATATAAACGAAAAACACCTTTATTAATAGATAAAAAAACAAAAAATACATACTTAAGAAATGCTTCTTTTAAATAACTTTAAACAAATACTATATACAATACAATGTGTTTTTTCTTATGTACAAACTTATAAGTAAAATTTTTCCAAAATTAAAAACCCCATCTTAACAAAAGTGGGTCATAAACGAAATATTTTTCGTGGTTTTATTTACAGATAGCCCATATTTATGGATAAACAAAAAAAACCTTTAGTAATAGATAAAAAACAATTATAACAAAAATACATACTGAATAAAAACTTTTTTTAATAACTTCACACGAATACTGTATGCAATATAATATTTTTTTTATTTACAAACTTAAAAATAAAATTTTTACAAAACTAAACAAAATTCTATCCTACAAAAATAAGAAACGTGGACTACATGTAAATCATAAGAGTAAACTTCTCCATATTGAATAATTAGTTGAAACCATAAAATTCTAATAACAAAGTTTTGGTCCACCGTATTAAAAAACTCTAATATATAATTATATTACATATAATTAAGAACACAATGTACTCTGAAATGCTCCCTTAGGCACGGAGAAAAGATTTATAATTTGCCATGCTGGAGGCCAGAAAGGATGGATCGAAGCTCCACCACTCGTGTTTGAGTCAACACCAGGTTGTTTTGAAAACTGGTTGTTTAATACACTAATCCCCGCAATACCACCTGCAAGTACGATAATCAAGAAGACGCCGACGATGGCCTTAGTGCCGAAATCGGTCAGTCATGAGTTAAAAATAAAATTAATTTCAGGGTAGATTATTTTCTTAATTATATGTTATATAACAGTAGCCCTATCCTGTGAACACATAACTTTAAATATATTAATAAGTCCTCAAATCGTACCTGGAAAATCTTACATCAGTGGGTAGCACCCGATGTCGTCGTCTGAGTCATCGTCGGAATCACATTCACTGCTATCATCTACGCCTGGGCACAAATTGATTATTAACTCCTGAACACTTTGGTCGTGCAATCTTTCACTCTCCCAGTCTGCGTCCATGGCTTTCTTGACATGTTGAACATACCTTGACCACAATTCCGGTGTGACTTGGGCGACCGCCTCCATAAAAAGTTCCTTCACATCCTTCAGCTTGAAAGTTTTATTTCTTTCCTTCACGTACGCCTTCAAGTAAGACCAGACCATTTCTATAGCATTATAATGGCAATGGTAAGGTGGAAGCCTGATAACTTTGAACCCTAATTCGGTGGCTTTAGTGTCAATGGCATATTTTGGAATTGGAGGCTTGTGTAATTTTACCAATTCGTAGATTTCTGGCTTCCGGAAGTCAGGGGGAAATGGAATTTTCTTCTCTTTCAGCCAGTGGATCATTGCGGCTTTTGTTGAGCTTGAAGTTGGTGCTTTGTCTATTTTTCTGGAATGGTACGGAGCGTTGTCCATGATTATCGTACTCGCAGGGGGTATTGCGGGGATTAGTGTATTAAAAAACCAGTTTTCAAAAACTTTATGGTCCATTTCTTCGTGATAATCTCCCGTCTTCTTTGACTCAAACACGAGTGGGGGAGCTTCGATCCATCCTTTCTGGCTTCCAGCATGGCAAATTATCAATCTTTTCCCCTTGCCTAAGGGAGCATTCAATGTCCCCTTAACTGTATCGTCGGTCCATCCTTTGTCATTATGTACATTTTCATTTAACCATGTTTCATCTAGGAACACAACATTTTCAATATTTACATTTCGGACTTTACGTAAAAACTGGCATCTTAATAAAGCGATTGTAGGCTTTTCCATCAAAACCCTTCGGTTATTATACTTCTTGTAAACGAACCCCAAATCTCGTACAATACGATGCAATGCCGTCTTCCCGCCGTCGAACAGACTCGCATTCTTCAACGAACCACAAGTTTCTCGAGGGATGGTATCTCTCGCCGCTCGTAGTACTGCAGGATGTGCCGCCTTATGGCCGATTTCGCAAACTCGTCGAGGCCCGTCACTTTTCTATTTCGTTGTGGCCCTCCTGGTGTTTTCCTAGACGTTGTTATTTTTATCTTCTTACAGGCTGAAACTTCATTAACTACGTTGTCTTCTCTGTCGCTCGCATCATCTTCCACGGTCTCAGTTTCCTCCCGTAGCACTGATTTCAATTGAGCATTTATCCGGGCGACGGTTCGTTTGGGAACATTACACGCTGATGAAACTCTTTCCAAAACTTTTCTTACATCCAATAGAGGCCCCATATTATTTTTTTCCATATAAAAATACTGTATCACCGAAGCAACTATCGTTCTTGCTTGCGAATGTAACACTTGCTTAGACTTAGAGGACATAACTGTAACACTTAAACTTCCACGCACAGCACAACACCGACCACATTACTAAGGAAAGCCACCGACAATAATGATGCTTTCGACACCCCCGACAGTGGCGCTTACTTACTACACAGGAAGTGAGTCATATTCATTGTCGTCGAAAGCGGATGCCCTATACACAGGAAGTGAGTCATAGGGTTGTTTCGGCTAATATCTTTCATAACGACGCTTAGTCTAAACTAAACTCCGGACAGACTTCAAAATGTCGCTGAACAGCGGTTCATTGTAGCTTCGAGGTAGTTGGTAGAATTAATAATAATTAAGATAAAAAATAATTCAACCAGTTACCCGCACTTACATGAAGAAACTGTGAGGTTAAAAAGTAAGCTTATTTTAATTCTGCACTTACAAGTTTACATTTTAATTGATACATGCTGTGTATAAACACACTAAAAATAAATGTAAAAATAAATCAACAATATATAACACACTTTGATGTCGAAATGTAACCAAAAAAAAATTAATGGTACCCGGTATATTAAATATAAAATACTACTATGCATGTTGAACATATATATTATCATAATCATACCGTGTTTGGTGTCATTTTTCTTGGAATTGCACGAAGTTTACAAATAAACTGATGTCAGTAGTTAAATTTTATATTTTAAAGAAGTAACAATTACTCAATTAGGGCCCCAGTTATGAGTCATCTACCTGCCGGCCGGAGCGGACGCGAGCAGCTGCATTTGTGTGCGTGTGTGTGTGAGGGTCTCCTAATCCCTTAGGTGCCACGCGAAAGCGAATGGCATATAGCATCAAAGTCCTTCATTTCTTTAACAAGTTCTTTGTTGATAGATAACATCGCAAGGGCATTCAGTCTATCGTTTTTCATTGTATTTCTCAAGAAAATCTTTAGTCTTTTCAGAGTCGAAAAGCAGCTCTCAGGTTCAGCAGTTGTCATGGGGGTAGTTATGACAATTTTCAGAAGTATCAACACTTCTTTAAAAACTGACGTAAGACTGTTTTCTTCTATAAAGTTAAGAAGTTTTATTGCGCCTTTAATATTATAATCATGTCGTCTGTATAATAGTTACAATTCACTCCGGAGTTTGTTTTCTTGTAAAGAAAGGTTCATGCCGAATCACTAGCTGAATTTTTCTTCCAGAAAGTTTGTAGAAAAAGTGGAAATAAGTCATTGGACATCAATGAAGCTGCTTCTAGGTGACCCGTGTAAGTAAATCTATCTTTTACGTGAGTTATAATGATGTCACATACTTCTTTTCCATCCCCTATTCTAGTGCTGGATCCAACATTATTGGGTCACCATTGTCTCTGGGAGACAATAAAATCCATGGAAAACAACAAAGATTTATGAACGTCGCAGCCACCCAGATCCAGTCACTTTTTTGGTATGCATCTTTCGAAAGCAGTTCCCATCTGAAAACACGATTCACACTTTTCTTATTTTCTGTTTGCATCATGCGAATTCAGGAGTTGGCCTACGTAATGACTTTAGTTCAATTTTTTGATCTTGCAAAAGTTATTGCTCTAAGCGCCTGCACTGAAATATTCGTGTTGGATTAAATGTTAAAACAAAACCTAATAATTCGACACTACAATATTCCCTAAATTATTCGTGAAGCTATTAAAAAAAAACACACAAACTCAAAATCTAAACCTAAACAAATGCCCGTACTGAATTAACCACGCCAGAGAAACTATAAACAGTAAAAAGAGCAAATCTCATATTATTATCAATAGTCTGCGATTAGTTGTACTGAGTGAATCACGCCACGTTCTGCTAAACGTGGCGCGAGAGCCGGCGCGCCAAGCGACCGTCTAAATGCCGTATTCAAGCTTACAACTTCGTTCAACTTTGAATAGAGTGGGGGAATTGAGAAATGGGCGCGATTGTCAGAGCGCCGTAATGTATGCTGTTCCGAAAACATTTCTGCTATTACGTAATACAAAAACATTTTCTTGTCCGAAGTATTAAAGAAATATGTAATGACTTTCCACAAGTAGTGATAATGGGTTGTTTAATGATATGATTTAATCTGGGGGGCGCGCGCCTCAGCGCCCTAAGAACGAACCGCCCCTGCCTATAGATGACCCTGATGATGTCCGACCTACTCAAGTCTTGGCTCAGCCGAAAGTACCTAGACGACCTCCTCCTGTATACCTTCATGGTGTCGTCAATTACAATGAAATGATCAATAACCTTACAAAAATTTTGGAATCAGAATAGTAGAAGTACAGTACCAAATCGTTCGATGACAATACGGTGACAGTCAACACTTTTACACTTGATTCTTACAGAAAATTAATCCGTCACCTCGAGGGCGAAAAAATTATTTACCATACATATCAAATTAAAGACCAGCGAGCATACCGGGTTGTCATAAAAAACATTTATCCCAGCATCGGTGTACACTTTATTAACGAAGCACTAAAAGAAAAAGGACACTCAGTCAGAAACATAATGAACGTTAGACACAGAGTAGAGAAACTCTCTTCTTTGTTGATCTTGAACCTGCAGCAAACAATAAACAAATATATAACCTAAGGTATTTAGGTAACATGCAGATTACTGTAGAACCACCTCGGAGGAAAAACTTCATAATACAGTGCACTCGTTGTCAGTCATACGGTCACAGTAAGACGTACTGTAGAAAACCTTTCCAGTGTGTCAAGTGCGGAGGTGAACACAACTCCGCAACTTGTTCCAAACCTAAGGATACACAGCCACATGTGCATTATGCGATGGTCCTCATACAGCTAATTATAAAAAGGCTGTGAAGTTTTTCAAAATCTGCAGGCCAGAAAAAGCCTCGTACCTAACAGTACACCTAGGAGAACCCCTTCAATTTTTAGGACTATGAACACGGAACAGAACATGAATACCCGTAACGTCTCTTTTCCTACTTACGCTCAAATTGCAGGACTACCGCAGCACTCAGAATCATCGCCCCCTGATGACAGCAATACCAAACAGACAGCAAATGAGGACATCACAGTTTCACACTTCCTGACAAAATTTGAGACTCATGCAGCAAAATAGCGTCATGCTTAATCTTCTTACAACACTTGTCAATAAACTTTCTAATTAATCATGAATAACAATTACAGGATTGGATTATGGAACGCCAATGGACTCTCTCAACGCACCCTAGAACTCAAAGCTTTTCTTATTGACAACAGGTTAGACGTAATGCTTATATCTGAGACACATTTCACAGACAGAAGCCATAGTAGGATTCCAGGATTTACTGTTTATGGTACCCAGCATTCTGACGGTACAGCTCGTGGCGGAACCGCTCTGTTAATCCGAAACAATATAAAACATTATCTCTTCTCTAAAGTCAAAACTGCTCACCTACAGGCGACAAACGTTTTAATTGAAGATCAAAGAGGCCCTCTAATTGTTTCTGCAGTCTACTGTCCCCCGAAACACAGAATCAATGAAACTGACTTCAGCTCCTTCCTTAGAACTCTTGGTGCACGTTTTATGGTGGGAGGTGACATCAATGCAAAACACCCGCAGTGGGGTTCGAGATTAGCTAATCCAAGAGGTAGAATTTTATATAATGTCATTAGACAAGAATCCCTGTCCTTTCTGTCCACTGGTCAACCATCCTATTGGCCTTCTGATACAAATAAAATACCTGACCTCATTGATTTCTTTTTAATACGAGACTTGTCTCATAAATACTACAAAGTTGAATCTTGCCTTGATTTGTCCTCTGACCACACTCCAATTATCGCCACTATTAACTATTAGCAATACTATAATTGAGTCTGAAAGTCTACCAACACTCACAAATCGTTATACTGACTGGGATTACTTTAGAGAGCTTATAAATGATAATACCTCGCTAGAACTTTCACTCCACACGCCTGCTGAATTGGATGCCGCTGTAAATTATCTCACCAGTACTTTTCAAAAATCAGCCTGGGAAGCTACACCTTGCAATACAGCGAAGAGTAAGCACTTATACCTTTCTCTGGTTGTCCGAAAGAAATTAGCTGAGAAGCGTAGATTGCGACGAATTTGGCAGCATACTCATCATCCAGATGATAAAAGAAAGTGGAATTCCGCGGCCAGAAAACTAAAACGATTGTTAGAAAATTTAAAGAATGAAGGCATTCAGGATTAACTAGAAAATCTGTCACCTAATGAAAGTACTGGTTATTCCTTGTGGAAGGCTACAAAACGATTAAAAAGGCCAGTATTACAAATACCACCACATAAACCTGATGTTAACTGGGCGAGACGCAATACAGAGAGATCCCAGACCTTTGCCGGACATTTGGTCAACGTTTTTCAACCTGAAGCCAGCAAGAACGTCTCTTTCGATGAAGAGGTACAAAGATATTTACACTCCCCGCTCAAACTGACTCTACCTATTAAGCCTTATAAGGTTAACGAAATCAAGGAAATAATCCTGTATAATTAGAAAAGTAAAAAGGCTCCCGGGATTGATTTACTATCGGGGAAAATTCTAAAGGAGATGGCTCACAAGGGCGTTGTACTAATGACATACATTTTCAACGCCATACTCAGACTTGAACACTTTCCTCTTCTCTGGAAATCGGCGCTTAAAACCTGTAAAAGCCCTCAAGAGCCCTCTTCTTATCGACCCATAAGCCTTCTACCGATACTTGGTAAGATCTTTGAGAAGCTGTTTGTAAAACGACTTATGCCAACAATTGTAGAAAACGACCTAATTCCGGATCACCAATTTGGCTTTCAAGAAAAGCACTCTACGGTAGATCAAATACACAGACTAACAAATGTTATCAATAAATCGTTGGAATCGAAGATGTTCTGCTCAGGTGTGTTTCTCGACGTTTCCCAGGCATTTGACAAAGTCTGGCATCTTGGACTCTTCTACAGAATAAATAAAAATCTGCCACATAATTGTATTCTACATTCCTACTTAGTGGGCAGAGTGTTTCAAGTCAAGTACTCGGATGCTACTTCTCCTCTATTACCAGTGGGGTCAGGGGTCAGGTGTTCCGCAGGGTAGTGTCCTGGGTCCTCTACTCTACCTTCTGTTCACCTCGGACTTACCGTCAGCAAGTGAAACCACTGTTGCTACCTACGCTGATGACAGCAATCCTAGCGACACACTCCGACCCCTCAATAGCATCTCTTATACTACAAGAATCATTAAACAGCGTTCAGTTATGGCTTGATAAATGGCGCATAAAAATCAATTCGTCCAAGTCAGTCCACGTTACCTTCACCACACGTAAGGCAAACTGCCCTCCAGTAATAATTAACGGTCACCCAGTACCGCAAGCTGAAAGGGCTAAGTACCTTGGGATGCATCTAGACAGGAGACTAACGTGGAAAAACATAACATCTAAGAAGATTGAACTTAATCACAAGGTCAGAAACATCTACTGGCTGATAGGCAGAAAATCACGGTTAAGTCTCGTCAATAAACTGTTGATCTATAAAGCAGTTCTTAAACCGGTATGGACTTATGGTATTCAACTTTGGGGTACTGCTAGTACAAGTAATATTGAGATTATCCAGCGCTTTCAGTCCAAAACTTTAAGATCAATAGTCCACGCTCCATGGTTTGTCTCCAACAGCTCTATACACCGCGACCTCAAAGTTCCAACCGTGAGAGAAAAAATCATGCGCCTCTGCAGGACTCACATCTCCAAATTAGAAAAGCATCCAAACCACCTGGCAATTAATTTGTTAGACAACAGTGAAGATATTTATAGACTAAAAAGTCACAAACTATTAGACTTACCATTCAAGTTTGACTAATAATGTATTCTCTGTAATTATCTGTATTGTAATGTCTGTGATATCTGTTCTGTTCCGTTCTGTATGTTTTGTATTCGTGTCATTATTAAGTGTTAATGTCAACCTGTATATGTGCCTTATGGGCCCAGTGTTTAACACTTGAACTTATTGTATCATTCCAGCAGCAAGTGGAAGTGATTTTTGTTCATTTGTTTACATGTTTTTGTCATTTAGTTTGGTAATTTATCTACCTCTTTAATCTATTACCAAAAACAAGAAGAGCTGTCAATAGTCAGCTCTTTATAATCCTGTATGTGTGTTGTCAGTCAATTTGTTAAATGTTCGCTTAGTCGAACAGATTACAGATCTCCAATAAATAAAAATTAAAAAAATTTACAATGCAGGCTAGAAAAGTACCCGCGTTGTTTCGTTACTGCCGTAAACGGGAAAAGATAGTTATTCAAAATCTTAGTAAATCGGTTATTACAGTTTTGCGTTAAATGGGTATGTATTCATTTTCATTAAAATTTGTACTTGAAATCGTTGTGGACTCTGCAATTTTACAGAGGACTCCCAGATAAAAAATAATTATACCCGTCTCGAGCCTTCATTCATACTTTGCTTTAATAACGAGGTCCGGCCAAATCGACATGATGACTGATTTTCTTTGGCTAATTTAATGGTTTTGACAAAAACGTTTAATTTAATTTTTCAATAGTAATTTTGTACAAACCACTATGCTGTCTTTGGTATTGACGAGCGCTTTCGGCAGTCAAGCCATCTTCAGGTCATTTACCAACCACTAACACTCTAATACAACAGTAGTTTAATTTAATGATGTAGTAAACGTAACTGCTGACAAGTACCAATTCTTTCACTGCTGATATGCTGTTGCTGACATTTTGGTTCTTTCACTAAAATTACCAAACACCAAATGAATGTGCGTTAAACAAGATAACGGAGTAATAAGAAATAGGAAAGAATAATAACATCTCAGAAGTCTTATCCTGAAAAAAAAGATAAGCAGATACAAATTAGCAGAACAAGATGGAACAAGACTGCATAAATAAACTGAATTGAAGTTCCTATGTTGTCAGTTCCCAACGACCACTGAGGTTTGCAGTGGAGGCCTTTGACTCTCAATGGAGAGAATATTGAGGCAAAACCTGAACTGCACCATACGGTTTATTACATATTATGCGAAGCAAAAATTAGACAACAAAACACGATTTTTTTTTTTATATCTGGTGTCTCATAGACCCTACACATATTAGACAAATAGACAAAAAAATATTGCTATCCATATAGTTTTTTCAAACTGTTCGAGGAACTGAACACAAATCACAATGAAAATCAATTGTGACCGTCTCTGTGGACATTTAAAAAGTATTTCTACTCTTATTTTAGATTGTTAATCTCCGTAAATAAAACAGTCGAACACCGTAGACGCTATTGGAGAGCTTACTCTTCTCGAAATTTGCATTAATTTGTTAAAAACAATATTTTAAAATAGTCCGTTCCCTGAGCTTCAGATTGTAAGTATAAACAAATACTGTAATTTCATCAAAATTGCGTCGTTCACTTATTGCTTACTTAGATTTGCCAGAATCGCGAAGACTGTGAGGCAATGGATTACTTCCGGTTTCCATTAACTTTGTTCATGTACTGCACTAACGTTATGACTGAAGTTGTTAATGTTTTGAAGTTACAAAAATCAAAGGCTTAATAGTTTATAATTTGTTAGAGATTAAATCTGTTGCTTGTTTGTTTAGTTATTTGAATTTGGAAATACTTGTATTCAGGATGTAATGAATACACTTGCAATCATATTATCTCGTATAATCACTTTTAATGAAATTTTAATAGAATTAAATATTTTTATTTTTATTGCCAAAGGTGAAATATACACAATGACAAGATGACACTTCGTTTGTTCGTTTGTACGCGTATTATACTTTGTGTTGTTACTGTACCGTATAAACATTCTGACGCAATATAGTAGCCATAATTGTTGTTTTTAGAGCACGACATTTCATGTAACTACATTATACATAAACACAATTGTCATAAACGAATCGAAGAATATATACGTTAATAAATGAATTAAATTATTTTTATACATAATGTGTGTGTGTGTGAGGTGCGAACACAAGACAGCTTTCATAAGGCATTATTTTTAGGGAGACAAATGTTTAATAACATCTTTTAAAAAAATATAAAAACTTCATTGTTTGAACGAAAACAAATAGTCACATATATCTCTGTGTATGTTGTTTAGGTCTAAGTATACATAATTATGTAAGCTACATTAATCTGATGTTTTACCATTTCCAGCCTCTTCAGCATTGACATCTCTCAATTATTGCCAGTTTGGCTGATATCATTACCAAACGAGTAACACTTATTCCCATTTACTAAAAACTGCGTCGGTTGTTTGAAAGCTTCTATGGCATATTCTCGTGGTAGAATTCTGACGTCTTCCCACTGTCAGCCGCAAGTACTGCTCCTACCAATATGTGCTACTGTGTCGAATGGTGTATCTGTAAAATTCTAAACCGGACAGCACTGATTACTTGCTGAATTTATAGTAGGTACGGCGCCTGCTACTATACCCTAGAGTTCGATTCCCAGGCGCACCATAAAATCAGGGTACGTTTTTCAGCCGTTAGGTCGACGCAGACTGTCGAAATGAGTGCGATAACATCCTGGCTGCTGAAGAGTAATGCTGGCCACAGTATCTTCCTTGTATGCCTACTCTGCCTAACTTCTGTACTACTTAGCAAGTAAATAAGGGACAGTTATTATTATTATTATTAATACTATTACTGTTATTGTTGTTGTTGTTGTTGTTGTTATTAATATCATTTCAATCAACTCTAAAACGGAACTGCCTATTTTGTAGCATTCTTGGAACTTATGAATAGTCCTTTCATGTTACTTCTTAGCATTCAGTGTATAGTATAATTTTCACGACTACCCTTTTTCTCCATTCGTTCTCAACTGCATTTATGTGTTCTCTGTTAGGCTGACGAGGTACAGATAGATTGTCTGTTCTACAGAAAACAGTATTTTCCGTACGTTACTTACACTAGTTCTGGCATGATGGGGGACGTGTTAAGCGACGCTTTTTTCACGTGTTTTTTTTTTCACGGCAGTTTGAGGTAATGGTTTTTATTTTGCATTAGTACCTGAGAGCTATTACAGAGTAAACATATAATCAAAGAAGATGAACATTTCGTCATGTAAGCCTACTTCGAAACAGAGTAGACGACTACGAGACAGCCATGCAGATGACAACTCGTCACTTAATATTTTAATGCATTTTACTGAAACTCGGATTAATTACTGCCTCAAAGTAATAAGATATATAATATAATGTTAATAAGAAATTGAACATTATTATTTATGTTCACTTTTAGACTTGATTGGTCGGAATTTTTAAAAGCTACATGTTTCCAGTCTATAACCATCTTCATAAAAAGCCTAATTTATTTAAATTAATATTAATATTTACCTTATTATCCGTCTTGTGACTTCACGTTTTTAAACAACACTACGCGTTTCGGAACGTATGTTCCATCATCAGGTGTAATTACTCTTGCGAGGTCGTCGAAACATTAAGATATATCATAAACACATAAAACACTAAACATAAGTTCGTATTCAGTACCTAACACGCGCGATACGTTTTCGGTGCGCACCTTGACGACACTGAACTCCCGCTATCAATTCACCGCTATCACTGCTCGCGCATGATGTGTGACGTGGACCATAGTTGTTCTGAGATTTGCATCGCAGTGGCATACAAAGAGTTAGAGTGAAAATTTAACTGGTCATTTAATAAATAATCTGGACTGGTTTTAAAGGTCTTATATATTTCAAATTCTTCATTAGCATTCATATTCCTACCTTTATTGCGTATGTGTATCGGTTTAAAGTTTGTACTAAAATCTGTATAATTATGATTATTGTCAATCAAATGTCGTACAAAATTGGATTTAGTTTTCCAAAGCCTTTTTTGGGGAGATGTTCTTTGAATCTCTTTATGAAAGGTCTCCCTGTCTGACCTACATAAAAACCGTTACAGTCATCACATAATATCTTGTAGACATCTGTTTTTTCTTCTAAAGGTCTGGCCGTTTTTGGACCAAGTATTTTATATATGTTATTGCTTGTTTGAAAGGCCGTCGCTATATTCATTTTCTTAAAGATATTTGTTAGAATTTTCGGAAGGACATTACCATACTCAGTTGATATGTGTTGCTCCTGCCTTGTTCTTCAGGGGCCTCATTTGTCTGTTTTGCTGTTTCTTGAGTAGTCTATCTATCATTGAACTTTGGTATCCGTTAGCTCTGGCTATGTATTTTATTGCATTTAACTCTTTTTGAAAATCAATTGTCTCAAGTGGAATTGTAATTAGCCTATGGATAAAACTGTTGTATGCAGCCATTTTTTGAGATGTAGGGTGGTGAGAGTCTGCGTGTATAGTGATATCTGTTGTGGTTGGTTTTCTATAGATTTGGTATTGGAATCTATTTTTTGCTTTTGTGACTGTTAAGTCAAGAAAATTCAGCTTATTGTCGGTTTCAGTTTCGAGGGTGAATTGTATGCGTTTATGTATGCTATTCATATAATGTCTCAAAGTATCTATCTGTCGTAGTGAACCGTCAAAAATTATAAAATTATCGTCGACATATCGCGTGTAAAAGACTATTTTGCTGTGAAGTTTATTTTTATTGGACAGTAAATATGTATTTTCGTAATGATTCAGGTAGATATCTGATAATAAGCCAGAAAGTGGTGAGCCCATGGCGAGGCCCTCCTCTTGAATAAAATAACTATTATTGAACGTGAAATAGTTCTGCTTTAATATAACTTCTATAAAATCAATTAATTCGTTTATTTTTCGGGGACTTAGTAATTTTGCTTCGTTGAGGTGTTCCCTTAAAATGGCTATTGTTTCCTGAATAGGTATGTTTGTGTATAGGTTAACGATATCAAATGACGCAATTTTGTAGTTAGGCTGCAATTTAATGTCTTTTAATTTATTAACAAAATCAATATTATTTTTGATTCTATGATTATTTTCTATTCTTATGTTGTCTTTTAATATTTTTGCTAGTTTTTTGGCGATTTTATACCCTGGGGCTGTTGTAAAATTTATAAGTGGTCTAATTGGTACATAAATTTTATGAATCTTGGGTAAACCTGTGAATTGAGGTGCCCGGGCTTTTATAGGCTTTAATAAGCGTCGTGTGGTCTCGTCAAATAGACTCGTGCATCTGTTAATCATGTTATTCAAGTTCTTAACAAAACCGTTGGTTGGATCAGCTGACATCGTTTGGATATTGTTATTTTTTATAAATTCATTAACCTTCGATATATATTGGTTCATGTACATTATAACTATGGTGTTTCCTTTATCAGCTTTAGTAATGAGAGCATTATTATCTGTCAGTTTATTTTGTACCTGTTTTAAAAGTTTAAAATCTGTAATGTGTTTACGACCAATATTACCGATATTATTCAGGGTTTTTAATCTCTTGTTCAGTTTACTGTTTACTATTATGCGTGTTTCGTTCTGCAATCTATGGTCCGGCACCATTTTTATAGCGGCCTCGGCATTAACTATTTCTTGAATTATATGGTTTCTATTGTTATATGGGATGTTGTACTTTAACCCTTTGTTTAGAATATTTATTTCTTCGTTATTTAAATCTATTGACGTTAAATTTGAAACTCGCTCATAAAATTCATGTTGACATTTGATACTATCATCGAGGTATTGTTTATTTTGGAGATAGATAAACTTTCTATTCTGTTTGAAATATATACGTTGTAGAGTGTGTCTGGTATATTTATCAATGGTTTGCATTACATTTTTTATGATGGCTGGGTGAATGTTATTAAGCATTTCCAGTTGTGCTTTGTATAACTTTATGTTTAGATCCACCTTCTTTGCATATAAATGTCTTAACTCTTCTTTTATCCACATTATTTCAGCGTGTTCTTTTATTTTTATTGCAGTTTTGGATGTGTTCTTAATTTTGATGATAGCATACTTTGGTATTACGTTGTTCTTAATGCATTTTTTGTTGAATTTTATGTGTAGGCTGTAACAATTGCAATTGTATTTTATCAAATTTAATTTTATGTCTAATCAAATGCAATTGTATGTGATGACTAACTGTTTTTATGTAGGCCAGACAGGGAGACCTTTCATAAAGACATTCAAAGAACATCTCCCCAAAAAAGACTGGAGAAACTAAAGAGGCCAAAATACCTGAATCCGGCCCTGGCTGTGAAACTTGAAAGCGATAATCGGAATAATTTTTCTATAGTGGTGTGCAACAGTGTTAATTCTCTTAATGCTTAGTTCAATTTGCTTTTTTTTATACGCGCCGAGATTGTCACCAAGTGTCAATCTGTTACAATCATTTTATTTTCAAATATTATATTTGTCAACCATGAGTTTTGTTTACTTTAAACAGTAAACTAAAAAACGCGAACTACTCTTACCTAACTTCACGCTTTAACACATACGTATTTCCACGACACATTCAGCAGTACAATCATTTCTAGGTACCTTCTTCAGATCGTGGTATATCGACACTATCGCGACTCAAAACATCGAAAATATAGTGTAGGTACGGTTACTGGGAAAGTACCAAAATATATAACTACATGGGCATGTAACAGGAGGCGTAGGCATTAAAATACTCTATAAATTTAAAACTAATTTATAATACACATTCTATGTATAGGTTATACTACATTTGTAACAGTACCACTTTTACACACAAAATTGTTGCCTGAATACAGGGTATAATTCATATTCGTCAAACGTCAATAAAAATTCCTTTTCAGCGTGATTATTTTTATGTTCCGTCGCGTACAAACGGGGAAAAGGTATCTAAACTAGAGAAATAAAGTAGAATCCATGATATTCGTATCCAAGTCACACCTTAAATTAATTAATATTAATTAAGACCTTATTATCCGTCTTGTGACTTCTCGTTTTTAAACAACACTACGCGTTTCGGAACGTATGTTCCATCATCAGGTGTAATTACTCTTGCGAGGTCGTCGAAACATTAAGATATATCATAAACACATAAAACACTAAACATAAGTTCGTATTCAGTACCTAACACGCGCGATACGTTTTCGGTGCGCACCTTGACGACACTGAACTCCCGCTATCAATTCACCGCTATCACTGCTCGCGCATGATGTGTGACGTGGACCATAGTTGTTCTGAGATTTGCATCGCAGTGGCATACAAAGAGTTAGAGTGAAAATTTAACTGGTCATTTAATAAATAATCTGTACTGGTTTTAAAGGCCTTATATATTTCAAATTCCTCATTAGCATTCATATTCCTCCCTTTATTGCATATGTGTATCGGTTTAAGTTTGTACTAAAATCTGTATAATTATGATTATTGTCAATCAAATGTCGTACAAAATTGGATTTAGTTTTCCAAAGCCTTTTTTGGGGAGATGTTCTTTGAATCTCTTTATGAAAGGTCTTAATTGAGAGATATAGACACACATATATATATATATATATATATATATAATAGACAATAATTGAGAGATGTCAATGCTGAAGAGGCTGGAAATGGTAAAACATCAGATTAATGTAGCTTACATAATTATGTATACTTAGACCTAAACAACATACACAGAGATATATGTGACTATTTGTTTTCGTTCAAACAATGAAGTGTTTATATTTTTTTAAAAGATGTTATTAAACATTTGTCTCCCTAAAAATAATGCCTTATGAAAGCTGTCTTGTGTTCGCACCTCACACACACACACATTATGTATAAAAATAATTTAATTCATTTATTAACGTATATATTCTTCGATTTGTTTATGACAATTGTGTTTATGTATAATGTAGTTACATGAAATATCGTGCTCTAAAAACAACAATTATGGCTACTATATTGCGTCAGAATGTTTATACGGTACAGTAACAACACAAAGTATAATACGCGTACAAACGAACAAACGACGTGTCATCTTGTCATTGTGTATATTTCACCTTTGGCAATAAAAATAAAAATATTTAATTCTATTAAAATTTCATTAAAAGTGATTATACGAGATAATATGATTGCAGGTGTATTCATTACATCCTGAATACAAGTATTTCCAAATTCAAATAACTAAACAAACAAGCAACAGATTTAATCTCTAACAAATTATAAACTATTAAGCCTTTGATTTTTGTAACTTCAAAACATTAACAACTTCAGTCATAACGTTAGTGCAGTACATGAACAAAGTTAATGGAAACCGGAAGTAATCCATTGCCTCACAGTCTTCGCGATTCTGGCAAATCTAAGTAAGCAATAAGTGAACGACGCAATTTTGATGAAATTACAGTATTTGTTTATACTTACAATCTGAAGCTCAGGGAACGGACTATTTTAAAATATTGTTTTTAACAAATTAATGCAAATTTCGAGAAGAGTAAGCTCTCCAATAGCGTCTACGGTGTTCGACTATTTTATTTACGGAGATTAACAATCTAAAATAAGAGTAGAAATACTTTTTAAATGTCCACAGAGACGGTCACAATTGATTTTCATTGTGATTTGTGTTCAGTTCCTCGAACAGTTTGAAAAAACTATATGGATAGCAATATTTTTTTGTCTATTTGTCTAATATGTGTAGGGTCTATGAGACACCAGATATAAAAAAAAAAAATCGTGTTTTGTTGTCTAATTTTTGCTTCGCATAATATGTAATAAACCGTATGGTGCAGTTCAGGTTTTGCCTCAATATTCTCTCCATTGAGAGTCAAAGGCCTCCACTGCAAACCTCAGTGGTCGTTGGGAACTGACAACATAGGAACTTCAATTCAGTTTATTTATGCAGTCTTGTTCCATCTTGTTCTGCTAATTTGTATCTGCTTATCTTTTTTTTTTCAGGATAAGACTTCTGAGATGTTATTATTCTTTCCTATTTCTTATTACTCCGTTATCTTGTTTAACGCACATTCATTTGGTGTTTGGTAATTTTAGTGAAAGAACCAAAATGTCAGCAACAGCATATCAGCAGTGAAAGAATTGGTACTTGTCAGCAGTTACGTTTACTACATCATTAAATTAAACTACTGTTGTATTAGAGTGTTAGTGGTTGGTAAATGACCTGAAGATGGCTTGACTGCCGAAAGCGCTCGTCAATACCAAAGACAGCATAGTGGTTTGTACAAAATTACTATTGAAAAATTAAATTAAACGTTTTTGTCAAAACCATTAAATTAGCCAAAGAAAATCAGTCATCATGTCGATTTGGCCGGACCTCGTTATTAAAGCAAAGTATGAATGAAGGCTCGAGACGGGTATAATTATTTTTTATCTGGGAGTCCTCTGTAAAATTGCAGAGTCCACAACGATTTCAAGTACAAATTTTAATGAAAATGAATACATACCCATTTAACGCAAAACTGTAATAACCGATTTACTAAGATTTTGAATAACTATCTTTTCCCGTTTACGGCAGTAACGAAACAACGCGGGTACTTTTCTAGCCTGCATTGTAAATTTTTTTAATTTTTATTTATTGGAGATCTGTAATCTGTTCGACTAAGCGAACATTTAACAAATTGACTGACAACACACATACAGGATTATAAAGAGCTGACTATTGACAGCTCTTCTTGTTTTTGGTAATAGATTAAAGAGGTAGATAAATTACCAAACTAAATGACAAAAACATGTAAACAAATGAACAAAAATCACTTCCACTTGCTGCTGGAATGATACAATAAGTTCAAGTGTTAAACACTGGGCCCATAAGGCACATATACAGGTTGACATTAACACTTAATAATGACACGAATACAAAACATACAGAACGGAACAGAACAGATATCACAGACATTACAATACAGATAATTACAGAGAATACATTATTAGTCAAACTTGAATGGTAAGTCTAATAGTTTGTGACTTTTTAGTCTATAAATATCTTCACTGTTGTCTAACAAATTAATTGCCAGGTGGTTTGGATGCTTTTCTAATTTGGAGATGTGAGTCCTGCAGAGGCGCATGATTTTTTCTCTCACGGTTGGAACTTTGAGGTCGCGGTGTATAGAGCTGTTGGAGACAAACCATGGAGCGTGGACTATTGATCTTAAAGTTTTGGACTGAAAGCGCTGGATAATCTCAATATTACTTGTACTAGCAGTACCCCAAAGTTGAATACCATAAGTCCATACCGGTTTAAGAACTGCTTTATAGATCAACAGTTTATTGACGAGACTTAACCGTGATTTTCTGCCTATCAGCCAGTAGATGTTTCTGACCTTGTGATTAAGTTCAATCTTCTTAGATGTTATGTTTTTCCACGTTAGTCTCCTGTCTAGATGCATCCCAAGGTACTTAGCCCTTTCAGCTTGCGGTACTGGGTGACCGTTAATTATTACTGGAGGGCAGTTTGCCTTACGTGTGGTGAAGGTAACGTGGACTGACTTGGACGAATTGATTTTTATGCGCCATTTATCAAGCCATAACTGAACGCTGTTTAATGATTCTTGTAGTATAAGAGATGCTATTGAGGGGTCGGAGTGTGTCGCTAGGATTGCTGTCATCAGCGTAGGTAGCAACAGTGGTTTCACTTGCTGACGGTAAGTCCGAGGTGAACAGAAGGTAGAGTAGAGGACCCAGGACACTACCCTGCGGAACACCTGACCCCTGACCCCACTGGTAATAGAGGAGAAGTAGCATCCGAGTACTTGACTTGAAACACTCTGCCCACTAAGTAGGAATGTAGAATACAATTATGTGGCAGATTTTTATTTATTCTGTAGAAGAGTCCAAGATGCCAGACTTTGTCAAATGCCTGGGAAACGTCGAGAAACACACCTGAGCAGAACATCTTCGATTCCAACGATTTATTGATAACATTTGTTAGTCTGTGTATTTGATCTACCGTAGAGTGCTTTTCTTGAAAGCCAAATTGGTGATCCGGAATTAGGTCGTTTTCTACAATTGTTGGCATAAGTCGTTTTACAAACAGCTTCTCAAAGATCTTACCAAGTATCGGTAGAAGGCTTATGGGTCGATAAGAAGAGGGCTCTTGAGGGCTTTTACAGGTTTTAAGCGCCGATTTCCAGAGAAGAGGAAAGTGTTCAAGTCTGAGTATGGCGTTGAAAATGTATGTCATTAGTACAACGCCCTTGTGAGCCATCTCCTTTAGAATTTTCCCCGATAGTAAATCAATCCCGGGAGCCTTTTTACTTTTCTAATTATACAGGATTATTTCCTTGATTTCATTAACCTTATAAGGCTTAATAGGTAGAGTCAGTTTGAGCGGGGAGTGTAAATATCTTTGTACCTCTTCATCGAAAGAGACGTTCTTGCTGGCTTCAGGTTGAAAAACGTTGACCAAATGTCCGGCAAAGGTCTGGGATCTCTCTGTATTGCGTCTCGCCCAGTTAACATCAGGTTTATGTGGTGGTATTTGTAATACTGGCCTTTTTAATCGTTTTGTAGCCTTCCACAAGGAATAACCAGTACTTTCATTAGGTGACAGATTTTCTAGTTAATCCTGAATGCCTTCATTCTTTAAATTTTCTAACAATCGTTTTAGTTTTCTGGCCGCGGAATTCCACTTTCTTTTATCATCTGGATGATGAGTATGCTGCCAAATTCGTCGCAATCTACGCTTCTCAGCTAATTTCTTTCGGACAACCAGAGAAAGGTATAAGTGCTTACTCTTCGCTGTATTGCAAGGTGTAGCTTCCCAGGCTGATTTTTGAAAAGTACTGGTGAGATAATTTACAGCGGCATCCAATTCAGCAGGCGTGTGGAGTGAAAGTTCTAGCGAGGTATTATCATTTATAAGCTCTCTAAAGTAATCCCAGTCAGTATAACGATTTGTGAGTGTCGGTAGACTTTCAGACTCAATTATAGTATTGCTAATAGTTAATAGTGGCGATAATTGGAGTGTGGTCAGAGGACAAATCAAGGCAAAATTCAACTTTGTAGTATTTATGAGACAAGTCTCGTACTAAAAAGAAATCAATGAGGTCAGGTATTTTATTTGTATCAGAAGGCCAATAGGATGGTTGACCAGTGGACAGAAAGGACAGGGATTCTTGTCTAATGACATTATATAAAATTCTACCTCTTGGATTAGCTAATCTCGAACCCCACTGCGGGTGTTTTGCATTGATGTCACCTCCCACCATAAAACGTGCACCAAGAGTTCTAAGGAAGGAGCTGAAGTCAGTTTCATTGATTCTGTGTTTCGGGGGACAGTAGACTGCAGAAACAATTAGAGGGCCTCTTTGATCTTCAATTAAAACGTTTGTCGCCTGTAGGTGAGCAGTTTTGACTTTAGAGAAGAGATAATGTTTTATATTGTTTCGGATTAACAGAGCGGTTCCGCCACGAGCTGTACCGTCAGAATGCTGGGTACCATAAACAGTAAATCCTGGAATCCTACTATGGCTTCTGTCTGTGAAATGTGTCTCAGATATAAGCATTACGTCTAACCTGTTGTCAATAAGAAAAGCTTTGAGTTCTAGGGTGCGTTGAGAGAGTCCATTGGCGTTCCATAATCCAATCCTGTAATTGTTATTCATGATTAATTAGAAAGTTTATTGACAAGTGTTGTAAGAAGATTAAGCATGGCGCTATTTTGCTGCATGAGTCTCAAATTTTGTCAGGAAGTGTGAAACTGTGATGTCCTCATTTGCTGTCTGTTTGGTATTGCTGTCATCAGGGGGCGATGATTCTGAGTGCTGCGGTAGTCCTGCAATTTGAGCGTAAGTAGGAAAAGAGACGTTACGGGTATTCATGTTCTGTTCCGTGTTCATAGTCCTAAAAATTGAAGGGGTTCTCCTAGGTGTACTGTTAGGTACGAGGCTTTTTCTGGCCTGCAGATTTTGAAAAACTTCACAGCCTTTTTATAATTAGCTGTATGAGGACCATCGCATAATGCACATGTGGCTGGTGTATCCTTAGGTTTGGAACAAGTTGCGGAGTTGTGTTCACCTCCGCACTTGACACACTGGAAAGGTTTTCTACAGTACGTCTTACTGTGACCGTATGACTGACAACGAGTGCACTGTATTATGAAGTTTTTCCTCCGAGGTGGTTCTACAGTAATCTGCATGTTACCTAAATACCTTAGGTTATATATTTGTTTATTGTTTGCTGCAGGTTCAAGATCAACAAAGAAGAGAGTTTCTCTACTCTGTGTCTAACGTTCATTATGTTTCTGACTGAGTGTCCTTTTTCTTTTAGTGCTTCGTTAATAAAGTGTACACCGATGCTAGGATAAATGTTTTTTATGACAACCCGGTATGCTCGCTGGTCTTTAATTTGATATGTATGGTAAATAATTTTTTCGCCCTCGAGGTGACGGATTAATTTTCTGTAAGAATCAAGTGTAAAAGTGTTGACTGTCACCGTATTGTCATCGAACGATTTGGTACTGTACTTCTACTATTCTGATTCCAAAATTTTTGTAAGGTTATTGATCATTTCATTGTAATTGACGACACCATGAAGGTATACAGGAGGAGGTCGTCTAGGTACTTTCGGCTGAGCCAAGACTTGAGTAGGTCGGACATCATCAGGGTCATCTATAGGCAGGGGCGGTTCGTTCTTAGGGCGCTGAGGCGCGCGCCCCCCAGATTAAATCATATCATTAAACAACCCATTATCACTACTTGTGGAAAGTCATTACATATTTCTTTAATACTTCGGACAAGAAAATGTTTTTGTATTACGTAATAGCAGAAATGTTTTCGGAACAGCATACATTACGGCGCTCTGACAATCGCGCCCATTTCTCAATTCCCCCACTCTATTCAAAGTTGAACGAAGTTGTAAGCTTGAATACGGCATTTAGACGGTCGCTTGGCGCGCCGGCTCTCGCGCCACGTTTAGCAGAACGTGGCGTGATTCACTCAGTACAACTAATCGCAGACTATTGATAATAATATGAGATTTGCTCTTTTTACTGTTTATAGTTTCTCTGGCGTGGTTAATTCAGTACGGGCATTTGTTTAGGTTTAGATTTTGAGTTTGTGTGTTTTTTTTTAATAGCTTCACGAATAATTTAGGGAATATTGTAGTGTCGAATTATTAGGTTTTGTTTTAACATTTAATCCAACACGAATATTTCAGTGCAGGCGCTTAGAGCAATAACTTTTGCAAGATCAAAAAATTGAACTAAAGTCATTACGTAGGCCAACTCCTGAATTCGCATGATGCAAACAGAAAATAAGAAAAGTGTGAATCGTGTTTTCAGATGGGAACTGCTTTCGAAAGATGCATACCAAAAAAGTGACTGGATCTGGGTGGCTGCGACGTTCATAAATCTTTGTTGTTTTCCATGGATTTTATTGTCTCCCAGAGACAATGGTGACCCAATAATGTTGGATCCAGCACTAGAATAGGGGATGGAAAAGAAGTATGTGACATCATTATAACTCACGTAAAAGATAGATTTACTTACACGGGTCACCTAGAAGCAGCTTCATTGATGTCCAATGACTTATTTCCACTTTTTCTACAAACTTTCTGGAAGAAAAATTCAGCTAGTGATTCGGCATGAACCTTTCTTTACAAGAAAACAAACTCCGGAGTGAATTGTAACTATTATACAGACGACATGATTATAATATTAAAGGCGCAATAAAACTTCTTAACTTTATAGAAGAAAACAGTCTTACGTCAGTTTTTAAAGAAGTGTTGATACTTCTGAAAATTGTCATAACTACCCCCATGACAACTGCTGAACCTGAGAGCTGCTTTTCGACTCTGAAAAGACTAAAGACTTTCTTGAGAAATACAATGAAAAACGATAGACTGAATGCCCTTGCGATGTTATCTATCAACAAAGAACTTGTTAAAGAAATGAAGGACTTTGATGCTATATGCCATTCGCTTTCGCGTGGCACCTAAGGGATTAGGAGACCCTCACACACACACGCACACAAATGCAGCTGCTCGCGTCCGCTCCGGCCGGCAGGTAGATGACTCATAACTGGGGCCCTAATTGAGTAATTGCTACTTCTTTAAAATATAAAATTTAACTACTGACATCAGTTTATTTGTAAACTTCGTGCAATTCCAAGAAAAATGACACCAAACACGGTATGATTATGATAATATATGATGTTCAACATGCATAGTAGTATTTTATATTTAATATAAGTGTGTGTGTGTGTGTGTGTGTGTGTGTACAACCCAACGGAGGATATATATAGTTTGTGTACATAGGTTGTATATTGTAGGCATGAAATTATTTAAATCTGTTTTTGTATGGAGGTCGGTGCGACGCAACGCATAACAAACGTAATTGGACCTAACATGTACATGATTCAATCCAAACGTGTGCACGTCGTATGTGTGTGTGTGATTACGTTGCGTGTGCGTCTGTATGTGTTCGCGCGCGCGCGCGCGCGCGTGTGTGTGTGTGTGTGATATTTAACATGATTTTTATGTTGATTGTATTGTTATGTTGCAGGTTGCTTCTCCTACAAGTACGACACAATTATATATAAACTTTTCGAAAAAAATATCAATTTTATAATGTGTTTATTTATGAATTGTGAATTTATAAACTTTTCAAAAAAAAATCAATTTTATATTGTGAATTTTAAAATATATTTAATCATTTAAACAAATTATGGCTTTATTTTATTTCACTACACACCTCTAAACATGTGTACAATTAATTTTTTTGTGAACTGTATTACTTGTGGGAACTGTTACATCAGAAGATTTGTATGAATTTCAACCACCGTTTTCATCTGTAACAACATGTGTGTATAATTTTAATTTATTTCGCTATACACCACTGAACCTATGTGTGTAATTATTTTGTAAACTGCAACCATTAAACAGAAGTATTGTACCACATGAAGAAGAGCGTATTGAAGATTGCTAGAGTTTGTTAAGCCGTTAACGTATGGATTTGTCATCTGTAACAGCACACGCACAGGTACACATGTAAGTAGTTCAGTGACAACAACACACATACATAGTTAATATTTGTCAAATATATATATTTCTAAAATCATATACAGACCTCCCTAACAAGGATCAATCACACTGACTGCATTATAAAACTATTAATTAATTATTTAATACATTGAAAAATGAAGATGGCGTTTTGACAACGAGTGAGAGAGAGAGAGAGAGAGCTAAAATGATTTACTCATCACACCGACTACTCAATGTACACGGTAAGAGAGAGAGAGAGAGAGAGAGAGAGAGAGAGAGAGAGAGAGAGAGAGAGAGAGAGAGAGAGAGAGAGAGAGGAGAAACGGTATGAAACCTTGCACAGTTGAAACCTGCTCTACAAAACGCTTCACACGAAGCGTTATGTTAAGAGAGAGAACACGCATGTAAGTAGTTGACAACACACACGCACACATAGTTAATATTTGATAATTATTTAATACAATGAAAAATGAAGTCAACGTTTTGACGACGAGTGAGAGAGAGAGAGAGAGAGAGAGAGAGAGAGAGAGAGAGAGAGAGAGAGAGAGAGAGAGAGAGAGAGAGGGCGTTGTAAGTACGTACACAGTTAATATTTGTCGAATATATATAAACTTTCTAAAGTCATATACATGCACGGTAATGACCACAGAGAGGAGAAACGGTTTGAACATAACGTTTTGACAACGAGAGAGAGAGAGAGAGAGAGAGAGCTAAAATTATTTAACCATCACACACCGACTACTCTACTCATGTACATAGTGAGAGAGAGAGAGGGAGAGGAGAAACGGTTTGAACATAACGTTTGACAACGAGAGAGAGAGAGAGAGAGAGAGAGAGAGAGAGAGAGAGAGAGAGAGAGAGAGAGAGAGAGAGAGACTGTGCGCTAAAATTATTTAATCATCACACCGACTACTCTACTCAATGTACACAGTGAGAGAGAGAGAGAGGGAGAGGAGAAACGGTTTGAACATAACGTTTGACAACAAGAGAGAGTGAGAGAGAGAGAGAGATAGTTTTACTTACATTCAAATGTGAGAGAGGAGAAACGGTTTGAACATAACATATGATTTAGGGAGACCGCTTAATGTATCAATGTTTGAATTTTTCGCCTTGATTTCGTCGTCGTCACAGTCGACTAACCGCACACACATATAGGTATATATATACATTATAACGTGTTGCTAATAATGTATCACACGTTTGAATTTCCCTCCCCCGCCACAGAAAATGTTGACAAACCTGCTCATATAAAATATCTATACACTATAATAATACAAAGAGGATCCATGCAAAGGTTGGTACACCTGATCATATAGATTTAATATACATTATAACACGCGACAAATTTGAACTCATGCAAAGGTTGGTACACCTGATCATATATTTTAATATACACTATAATGCATCAAGTTGGAACCACCCCACCCACCACCACCCACTGATATGAAAATGAGCTTTATTAAAAAAATAAAAAATTATATTCACGGATGCAGGTGGTCCATTGAACCTCATCCCACCCCCCACCCACCCCCTTGATATCCAAATCAATTTAATTAAAAAAATAAAAAAATCAAATTAAAAAAATTAAAAAATTTATTCGCGGAAATTCGCGGATGCTGTGGTCCATCGGGATGCTGCGGGTCCAGCGGTGGCGGCGTCATCTCTTAGATCATGTTTTTAGTGTTTTTTATTGTTTTTTAAGAAAGGCGGCATTCCTTTGTGGGTTTGAACCGGCATTATACCACTACTGAAGACAATCAGTTAAATATCTTGTGGATTTGTTGAGACTCATGTAAAGTTCAAACTAGATTCTTTTTTCTCGCTTTAGATTGAGCAAACGTTTTAATCACCTCACTGAAATCAAGTCCTTGCAGAAAGTCACTTTCATTGAACAAGAGGGATACACTGATCAGTTCATCCTGGCGCAAATAATTCTTCACCCTCTTCACAGATGGAAAAGATCTTTCGCCACTGCAGTTAGTGACGGGCATAGTAAGGAAGTGTTCAAAATGAACTCAAATTTTTATCCTTGTAATTTATTACCAATTTTACATTTAGCTGTAAAATTTTTATTATTTTTTAGCTAAAATTTTGCGCCCCCCAAAAGCGCCGTGCTCTAGGCTACAGCTTAGTCAGCCTAATGGTTAATCCGCCCCTGTTCACAGCTCATCATCAGATCGGAAATAACAATAATCTGATGATGAGCTGTGAAGCTTGAAAGCGATAATCGGAATAATTTTTCTATAGTGGTGTGGAACAGTGTTAATTCTGTTTGTGATTATAACCACTAACACAACTCTCTTAATTGAACTAAGCATTGTTGTGACATTCAAACGTTTTTGGCTTCTTCATTCATAAACATGTTGAAGCTACACATAAAATGTTGTTCATAATGGATGTATTTTTTTAAAATGGGATTGTATTTAAATCTTACCTACCGAATCTAACCTTGCGAACAATAACTTTACGTTTTTTGCAAATGTGTTGTGATTAAAGATTAAAACAGATGTGTCTTTACGGACGATATTGTAACCGTACACACGATATTCGTCATAACATTCAAAACAAAGATTGTAAATATTGTACAGGACCAGAGAAAAGCGACAACTTCGAGTAGATTTCGAATATCTATAGTAACCTGCAAGAGGGACCACCCCATCTTACTTCCACTTGTTCTTTTTAAGAGTTTTTCACAAAAGAGCGAGTGTTATTTTGAAAGCATAGGGTAAGGTGCCCAAATTTCGTTCCCCTAATGTTTTCTTTCACTTATCCAGTAAATAACAAACAATAAGATATGGAAAAAATCATATCATTACTTTAAATCCTTACTGATAAAAACTCTATAATCAATATTTCATTGCATAGTTTACAAATTTTTTTTAAATGTGAAAAGATGCAATTTTTATTTTTCAGTTTTTCAAAAAAAATGTTCATAATTTCATCCCCTGTGTATGGTGAAAAACATAGTTGAAACAGATTTTTTATAAAAATGTGCGGTTTTTTATAATGTTTTTTATACCGGTAATGTTATATTTTTTGTAAAAAATACAAAAATTATTCGATACCATGAGAAAAAATACAAAAATCGCACAGAAATTTCTTTGACGAGGTGTAGATGAACACATTTCATGGGACCATTTAAAGCACCGGGTGCATCTAATACATTTTTCACCTTTTGTGTCACTAGAAAATGGTTTACCACAAAGAAGCCAGTCTGCATTTTGATCGTCAGAATCTTCGTCATCTGTTGATACATAGAGGACACTTTCTCCACTTTCAAATGAAGACCTCGAACTGCTCGAGCTTCGGTGCTGGAAACTTTTTTTTTGTTACTTTTCTAGAAGTACTGGTATTGTAGCATGTTTTTAGGTCTACTAGTGGATAGTGCCTGTCCGACCTGAAGCTTCCTTTTTTTTCCTCGCCTAATTGTCTCTTTACCACTTCTGGATGTAGACAGTCTCATTTGGTTCACTTCTGCCTCCATAACTTTTTTCTTGTGTGGAGAACCAGTAATAAGGAACTCAGTGCTACGTCTTGCGCTGGTTGATGGTGTAATGATTAAAATTTTGTGTATTTCTTTAGAACCAACAAGACATAATTCGGATGATTAATTGTTGAGGTCGTCACGACAGGAGCTTTGTGGGGAAGCTCTGGATCTCTACTTTTAAATTTGGACTGAAACTTCTTCATCTTTCGCAGATTTTCCTAACAGAATCTTTGTCCAGCTTGTAGTTGTTCATCAAGAAAATCAGCATCTGTAAATATATCTGGTCTGAATGGAGCACTCTCAGTCTTACGAAAGCCACTGATGACATTTTGTACTGTTGCTGCACGGCTGTAGGCAGTGTAAGTACCTGAAGCTTCCTCATTGTAGGGTTCACGTGGTTTGCAAGCCAGATTTCAATAGAGGACGCACATAATGTATTTAGAGGAACATGAATGTAACGTTTAACGGATGCATTTTGTTTGGTCCATGTGTACTTTTAGTTTGCCTGTTAACTTAACAACTTCAACGTTTGGTATCATAGGCGCAGATCAAAGTTATATTATTGCTAGGAACATTTTTCGTAAAAAATGTGACAAAGGAAAAACAGTTGCAGTCGTCAACAAACTATTTTATGACAGACACAAATATATTTTTACGATTTCTATTACCTAACTAAAATTAGGCCTGTATGCGATATCCACTACAGATCGATGGCAACTATCCATGGCCGGCTCTTGTAGAAGGCCGGAATATTAAACATGGCAACACTGGAACCAGCTGATATTTGAGGCCGACTAGACGATCTCTTAATTTATTTATTTCAATAATCAAATCGCGTCATTTTTAATTACCGGTTAACAGCAGTTTTATAATTCTTTATTTTTTGCAAATTAAAAGTTTATTATGTAAAATACTGTTATATTATTTAAGAAATATAATAATTAACTCATTCATATGATACGAATTCAATAATTTGAACAAAATGAATTCATTAGGCCTAACACTAATTCACTAATTTCTTCAACTCAAACATATAGTACTAAGTGCGCACAGACCTATAATTTAGATTTAGCTATAAATAGACCTACTTATGATTTTAGTAATGCTATGAAATTAAATCAAAATATAATATGTTCACTTTAGCTATTTCATTACACTATGCTTATAGGCCTCAGACGCAACGTTGCCACGTTTAATATTCCGGCCATGCAACTATCGTATAACCGAAATGTCGAAAATTAGTGGATACGGTTATTGGGAAAGTACCATGAACTTGTACATAAGCATTGTAACTGCAACCTCACAATTTCCAAAACCTGAGCCTTGTAATAATGGAGCGTAAATTAATCCATTCGCGAACATCATAACTTAGCAACTAGTCAGTCTTTAAGCCTACTGTAATTTTAACCTTAAATATTATCTAACTGAACACACTTATCGAGAGTGAAACACTTTCGATACGCTTTGTACTAATTTCTTTTATTCAGAATTAGAATGTTAGTGAAACATGCAATGGACCCAGTTACAGAAAGACGCCGCAGATAAAGGGCATTGCAAAACGAATTACCGACGGCGAGCCAAATGGCCGTGGTCATTTTACGTACACATCAACAACAGCAGCTACAGCACGATGTGAAATCTAACGCCAACCTCTACATCACAGAGATGTTTAAGGATGGAAATTAATTGACCACATCCAAAATGGATACTGTCAACTTAAAATAGTATAAGAATATTGTGAATAATAATTATTATAGAGTTGAGTTAACAATGTGGGCTATATGAATACATTTGTCTACAACCTGGAGCTAAACTTTCCCGTGATGAAATAATTGATAACTCATCATCCATTTGCTGCCTTACGAGAAAACTGAAATTACCAACAGTAATAGTTGGTGACGATCTTGAAAATCCCAACGATGAAACAATTGCAATTGTATGACCACATTGTGCAAAACAGCAAAAGGAGACTGAAAAACATACTGGAGTTCGATTCCGTTCAGTACTAAAATTCCAAATTCGGACTGGCGAATACATGCCCATCCGATCGAATTTCCAAACAGCCAGAAACGTCAGATTTACTTCCTCATAGAGTAGGCCTAGTTCCATTTAAGTCACTTTACATAAGCTAAGTCAATTTAACGTAAGCTGCTAAAAAGAGTTTCGAAAATTATTATTTTCTGAAAATGAAGTGTATGAAAATAAAGTATGTATGTATTAGGGTAAAAAATGTACTGACGTTGATAAACATAAAAATTTCATTGACATCCTTTTTACAGATTGTAAACTGTGGTATTGTTTTGGCTTATCTACCTTTTGTTCCGACGCCCGTGTGATGAAGACACTGTACGTTCTACTTATAGATGTTAGAACTTCTTACTATGTGCACAGTTAAGAAAGAATGCATAATAATTTGTTACTTCCCACGATTTAATCTCCAAACTACTCTTATTATATCTAAATAATAACTATCGATTACACTTATATTATGCGGCCATTTAGGCCTAATATGGTTGGTCAGTATGGCTAAGATGACTTACCACGCTAACAGTAGACTTTCTTTCAGCTTCTTAACAAATAAGGCATTTTACTTCAAAATAATATAGACCGTATGTAGGTTTATTTGTGTTATTCTCTTGAGTATTTAAATTGGTACTTTATGATTTGCTAAAAGCAGATATATAAATACCCCCACTGTATCACAGATAGTAGGAACGATCACGATTAAACGTCAAGATCAATTGAACGTAAATTAGATAGTTGTTCCTAATAAAACCTTAAGAAACGTCCTACTTCTTCGAATGCTGTAATCTTCACCAAGGTCGATCCATTCGTTAATCTGTTATACATTACAAACCTTGTTCAGTTTCCCATAAGAAAATTTAATTATATTGTCACGGCGACGCATACAATGAAAAAACTACTACAACGTAGACTGCAATGCCGATTGTGTAATAGTGTGTCATCACAATCGTCTAACAGTGTGGCGCTTAATGATCTACAAATAGCAAAGCATATTTCCAAACTTTAAAACCATTTGAAATTATTTGAATTCTATTTCTTTCTCCGCAGTTAAAGTCACACGATTTTATTTGAAGAGTTAACTGTGCTTTTGTTAAAGAAATGTTCGTTACAACAGTTTGTATATATAATTTATTGTCGATCCTGAAGCTTGAAATTTTATGTCACTCCTCAACGGGCACACTGAAGTTTGAACAATTGAAGCTCGACTGTACTGAAGTCGCAAAGAACAGAACAAATTTTCTGTACTAAATATCACTATTGTTTGACGACTCGGAACACTAGGTTTTTTATAAGTAAAATCGTAAAGATTTACCTTACAGCCTAAACCTGCTTTCACCTTTAGAGGGCTTCATCAGAGGCTGCCGTAGGTAGCGCTGTCCGTCTTGTTGTTGGCGACGGGATAGATATTCGAAAGATCGATGCTGTGTGTGTGTGTGTGTGGTGAGATGTGTTCGAATAATGCGTGCGATTTGAATTGTGTCTGTTCGTTTAGGATGTCGTTTTTATTTGTTTTTGTGTGTTTGTATATTTCTAATTGTTCTATAGTGTCTAGTTTTCGGCCTTTTGTGTGTACGTGTAGAATGTTCATGTTATTGTCCATGTTTTTATATGTGTGGTTTGCTTCAATGAGGTGGTTTGCAAAGGTGGATTCTGTAGTGGTGTGGAGTGCCTTTGTGTGTTCAATGTATCTCTGTTTGAAGCTACGTCCTGTCTGGCCTATGTAAAATTTATTGCAATTTGAGCAATTTAGCTTGTATACACCGGGTAGATCGAATTTGTTTTGTGCTTTGTGCGTGCGTTTTGATAGTGTGTGTTCTGTTTTGTTAGTAGTTTTGTAAGCGATTCTGTATCCTGCTTTTTTGAATTTGTGGGCAATTTTGTCAGTTTGTTTGTTGATGTATGTTAGTGTTATGAATTTGTTATTTTCTGTCTTTGTCTGTTGTTTGTTTTGTGTTTTGTGTAGGAGTTTACTGACTATTGTTCTGTCATATCCGTTAGATTCTGCTAGATATTTTATCGTGTTTAGTTCGTCTTTGTAGTCTTTTTCATCTAAGGGGATGTTGTTAAGTCTATGTATCATGGTTCTAAAAGCAGCTAGTTTGTGTTGTGTTGGGTGATTGGAGGTGTTGTGTATTAGTGTATCAGTTGTAGTTGGTTTTCTGTATATACTGAATTTGTGCTTGTGTTCTAGTTTTGTGATGGAGAGGTCTAAGAATTTTATGGTATTGTTGTGTTCGTATTCGGCAGTGAAGGTTATGTTTTTATGTATTTTGATTATGTGCGTTAGTAACTGTTCACATTGTCTTTTGTTCCCCCTGTATAGTATTAGAATGTCATCAACGTATCTGTGCCAATATAGTATTTTATGTGAGTGTCTGTCATTGTTTGTGAGTATTTTTGTTTTTTCTAAGTGTTGGAGGAAGACTTCTGCTAGAATGCTGGATATGGGGGAGCCCATGGGTAAGCCATCGTTCTGTGTGTAGTATTTATTGTTATAAGTAAAGTAGTTTTGTTTTGTGATAATGTTCAGAGTTTCTGTTATTTCGTTGGTAAGTTCGTCTGGTGTGTTGTTTTGTTTGAGTTTGTTTTGTAGGATGGTGATTGTTTCAGAGATGGGGATGTTTGTGTACAGGTTTTTAATGTCAATTCGATCTTTCGAATATCTATCCCGTCGCCAACAACAAGACGGACAGCGCTACCTACGGCAGCCTCTGATGAAGCCTTCTAAAGGTGAAAGCCGGTTTAGGCTGTAAGGTAAATCTTTACGATTTTACTTATAAAAAACCTAGTGTTCCGAGTCGTCAAACAATAGTGATATTTAGTTAAGTAACGGACAGGTCGTGGACAACGAAATCCAAAAATTTTCTTTCTTGCGAAGCAAATTGTTTATTCAGCTTTCAAGCACATTTTTCTCAGTAGTATAGGTTGCGTTGCCATTTACGTTTCTTACGAACAAATGAGAATATGGATCAAATATAGGTAAACATTAACGGTTGTCACACTAATTGTGCGCATAATATTGCAGACTATAGACTTGGGTACACTTGTAACTATACAGGACGATATAACCTGTAATTAATAGCGTGTAAGTAAATTAATAATAAAAATGTAATAAACTCGAACTTCAAATTATCTAACTTTTTTGTAAGCGTTTTGAATTGTACAGAAAACTTAGGTTTGCTTATTATTTTTTAATTAACTGATGTTTAAATAACAAACAGTTTTTTCTAGTATTTCGTAACTTTCCAGTTACATGTTACAATGTCGCTTTAATTTCTTTTTGTTTCGTCGCTTTACGTCGAAAGCATCGTTAAAGAAGAAGCGATCAAAAAATTGTAAGAGCGTCAGAAGAGGAGCGTGTGACATCCTGTACAACAGCTGTGTTCTCACGGCGTGACGCAACGCACAGCTGTTGTCAGGCCCCAGGGGATGAGCCCGAGCCCTCCCCTGCAACTGCACTGTCATATCATCTCGCTGTATTAGCGACACTCAGATCACACGATTATAATAATAATTTGTTTACCTTTTACTGTGATTATTCGATCATTTATTTGATCCGATTAATCGAGTGTTACCATACACTTGTGCTTTACCGTTGACACAAGAATTAACACTTTACTAAGAAGAATATTACATCTTTGCACGTCTACAACTATCCTGTAGTATTTAAGAAAATACCTGATCGTAGTCCCGTCTATGTCTTTGAGTTTGTCAAAGACGATGTAATACCCTGAATTTAAAAAAAAGCTAAGTCCGATTACCTTTTTTTAAATTTAAGATGTAATACGAACTAAATGTTGTAGACAGTTTCACTTATAACTATGTCACTGTAATTCATTATAATAAGTGTCTACATTCGTCAGATATAGATATTTTAATTAACTATAAATTAGTTAATTTATAAGTAATATTATTATTGAAATTTATTATTAAAAATTTACAGGCATTGCACAAATGCAGTGCACAGAGAAGGGCATTGAAAATGCTTCAATAAATCTAAAAAATATATATATATTTATGTTCATTCACCAATCAATGAATTCATTCTTCATTCACCAATCAATGAATTCATTCTTCATTTACCAATGTACAGATTATAAATTAAATGTAGTCGCATTCATAAGCGAAGTTTTATATGTGTACTACGTTAACAACAAAGAAGTAGTTTCTATGGAAACTCACCGGTTCCCATTTTCGATCACGCACCAGCGATCGTTTTCAAATGTGCGACAAGTCCTTATAAACATTTTCAATGTTAAAATTATTAAACTATTTTGCATTCTTATCTATCAGATTTGTTATTTAAATGGTTGGATTAAGCTTTAACAATATTTTTCCATTACTAAAGTGACATTACTAGGGTTACTATACACCCACGTGTTATACTTTCATGTGAGATGCGAATTGTCTGGGTTAAATTGACGTTCCTCTAACAATAAGGACATTTTGTAACTGCAGAAAATTTACACTCCACGCTTCTGTTTAATATTTCTGTAGATAGCAATTCTATCGATAAACTTTATCCAACACACAAAATATTCATTTTAAATTTACTTGTATGAGGGCGTTGCAGTAAACATGAGTTTTGATAAAAGACACAACCTTGATCATTTTAAACAGCTGGGTATTAACTTGTAAAATATAATTTAAATTTTAAGAAGAAATGTATACGATGTAACAGACTACTGCTTATTTATATATAAATTATTAACCCACACGTGCGCGCGCGCGCACACACACACACACACACACAAACGTTTATTTATTAAGCGGACATACTCAAAGGTGCTAGATAAGATTTAAGTAGTTGCAAATTCTTTTACAAAATGTTGAAAGATTATGTTTTGCCAGGCTATGGATTCAAACTCACGTTTCGTATTTGACAGATTGTTCGAATCAACGACTTCCGACCAAGGCGCCACATTTCGGAGAGTAGTTAATATGATGCCAGCCAATCACACTCGAGATCCTTGTTTTGCCGTCTGACAATTTAACATTGCTAACATTTCAAACTTTTCGCTTCTTCTGAACTCTGGTTTTCTAACTTAATGTTTTCTTTAGAAAACAAATAATTAATTATTCTAACAAATAATTAGAAATAATAACTTCCGATTAGAACGTCTTTATTTTGCAAAGCGTAAGCGTGAGTATGAGTGCATGCGCAAATGTGCGTGCGTGAAGTTTATGGTTACGATAACTAAAAAATGTTACAGTACACAACGCATATAAAATAATTAAATCCAATTCGTTTTATTTACATAGTTAAGATGTTCAGAGAATCCAAAGTTTCATTTTCAAAACACTAAAAGGGCTTCCAAACGTTTTTTTGAAACATGATTACACCAGAATGTCCGAAGGAGTGTGTTCGCGTTTTTCAATTTGTTTCATGTATAATAAATTCACTTAACTCATAAGATACCGTATTTTTTGTGAATATAAACTTTTTTTTTTCAATAAAAATATTGGAAGAACGCTTTGTCTCAGATGTTTTAGATTGACTATAAAACAAAGAAAAATACTAAATAAAATATTTTTTAACTTACTCACACTCTTTTAATTTTACACTAAATTTCCTTTCCCGTTGACATTATTCATTACCTCATGAAAAATTATAGACTTTTATAATGTAGTCATTTCGGCTTTTGGAATGACACTTTGTTATATATGTATACGAAGTATAGGAGCTAAGGATGAAAATTTAACTTTGTAAAATCATACTAATAATACGATCCCATCAAATAAACGTAATGTCTTTACTAGGTTCGTAAAAAAATTAAATTTCCAGAAGAGATTTGTCGGATTAGTTTTTTCGCAAAACCACTGATTTAATTATAAACAGCTAATTATCACATTATAATTAATCGGATAATGATGAAATGATCAACGGGCATAAAATATGTGATTGGACAATACCATTTGTAGTAGTTTTAAAACAAAATAAAAATTAGTTTTCCCGTGAAAGATGACTTATGAAACATATTTTTAATAATTTCAGTTAACAAGTTTGATACCTACAAGCGTCCGAACAGATCGGTTACCACTGGTGTCCACTTCAGCTTTTCCGTGAAATACATTCGATTTCAGGTCGAAAAATCTGACCAATTACATAAAAGATTATGGAATCCTATTCCGTACGATGGATGTCAGTAACTGTAATCAGTGGACTAGGTTACTTCTTGAGCTATACCTACTTAGTTGCCAGACCAGCAAGGTATAGACTTACATGATTTCACAGTACAGTACAATCCCAATAGAACGCTATCGCTTGATACTCGCTTTTTGCCTTCCCGTACATCTCATACACAGAGCTTTTATAAAAAAGAAAAAAGCTCTATTTACTGCGCTCAAATCGTGCATAATACGCTTTTTCGGCAAGTTTTTCAGCTCATTTTCATCAATCTATATTTATATATAAGCCAAATACCACCCACTCATCACGAAATCTCCATAACTATAAATCCTCCAAACTTGAAATTCGGCACGTATGTTCCTCTTGGCTTCTAAATGCTCGCTAAAAAAGGGTTTTGAAAACTTTAACGTCTAACAGCGAAAAAACGCGAAAACCCGCTAAAAACCGTGACACCGATACTGCAGCTTTTTTTCAACTGTACGCTTCCTGGAAGTCTAACGTTTATTTTTTTACTTTCCTTTAGGCTTTTAGGGAGTTACTAAAACAGTATTTTTTTCATCTAACCTATAACCACGAGGAGGCGCGAAAATAATCGCTAAAAAGTTCACCCTGTCCCTCTATTCCTTGCTATGTGGCGTTGAGGGTTTATTTTGAGTTCTAAGTTCGGCACATATATTCCTGTTGGCTTCTTGGTGCTCACTAAGAAAGAGTTTTGAAAGCTTTAACGCCTATCCGCAAGAAAACGCGAAAACGCAACACTGATATTGCCGCTTTTTTAGTTGTATCCTCCCTGCAGGACGCCATCAGCCATCAATAAGGCACAGGAGCAGAGTTTGATAGTGGCTGGTGTGGATCTGAGGAATGACTGTTTCTCCCATGGCCAGTTGTACGTGGCGTTCTCCAGAATCAGTTCACCTGACAGCCTAATCATCCTCCAGCCAGAGAGCAAAACCAGGAATGGTGTTTACAGGGAGGTCCTGAGCACTTAATCTGAGGGAGCTACTGAAAGTATATGTTAAGCAAGTTATTAGCTTAAAATACGTAGACCAAAAAACCAGGAGTGGTGGTGCGGTAAAAGGGCGTAAGCCCATCTATTTTATTGTTGTTAGACTTACAATAAAGGACTGTCTTAATCTCTAACAGACAAGCTTGATCAAGCTTGATCAAATTGATCATCTTCAAGCTTGATCATCTTCAAATTGATCGAGCTTAAAGAGCTTAAATAGTTTCTCTTAGTTTCAAAATACCGGTATCTAAGCTTCACAAATAACCTATTTCTATTTTCTGATTTTACATTCTGTTTTTTCTGATAATCACCGTAGCGAAGCACGGGTATCCAGCTAGTATCTGAAATAAGTGGAACTATCGTAGCAATTGTTTTCTCCTCATTAGATTCACCTCCCTGAAGTGCATTGACCTAACAGCTCTAGCTGTAATAGGAGTGATAAGACAATTTATCAGTCCATCTAATATGTCAGTTGGTATGAATTGATGCTTAAGTTGCATAGGAAATGTAAGTTAATGAAAAGATTACTATTTTTCGAAAGACATAAGAAAATGCTGCACATTAACAGAAATAAATTGGTACTATTAAATAATGGTAATCTGGTGACCTCAATATTTATTTAAATGTTTCAAAATAAACGCCAGTGTGTACAAAAATGTGAATATGCAGTATTATAGTATGTATACGTGTATGTGCTACTAGGTCGTCTACCGTATAGTACGCAGTCCCACCGGTTTTCATGCAGTTCCTTGAACAGCGTTTTAACGGAATTGTACTGTACTTCATCTTCAGTCAATTGTTTTTTTTTTTATGGAACGGATGACAACTGTTCAACTGGAATTCATTAATGAGTCACTCCAAGATCATCTCAATGAGGTAATGCCTCTTTTTATAGAGATTTTATATCTTGGTTGGCTTTGCAGTTTACGTTGTCTGATATCATCACTCACGCGCGCGCGCGCGCGTATGACGGGAGAGAGAGATACAGAGTTTCTTCTAAAAAACTGTACGAAATGTTAATATTAAAACAAAAATTTACTTGTATACACATCAACTTTTAATAACCCAAATGAACTGATACAACATTGTATGAATGAAAATAATCTCAAGAGGGTCGAATAATAATTATTAATATGTAACAAAGTCATTCAGATATTACATCTTTATAGTAATGCTGTTATATTTATACCTTTGTACGGACACACTAGTCTGTAAACGCGCTATAGGCTATACCAGACAGGACAAACATGAGACCCTCAAGCTGTCTTCTTATTTCATTTCCACTTTAAGGATTAGCCTAACATTCGTTTCGTATTTCACAGATTTTCGCATCCTGTCATTGTTTGAAGTGAATACATCTGCCTTGCACTGTTACATATACTTCCACTGTTTACTTGACTGTATATACATACTTTACAGATGTGAATATGCAAGTTTCTGTGGGGGCAGGCCTTCTTAAAGTGTTTATAGATTTAAGTATTAGTAACTCTTCCATCCGCTAGTCAACCTTTGTTTCTCCGCTGCTAGGTTTATAGCGTCCTTCACATATTTTTCTTTCATACGGTCATTTCCCACAGTTTCTCATTACCTGACACTATCTCCTCAAATGCCAGAAAACTATTCAAGGAACAGTAGAGAAGGTCAGTACAAGAAACACAAATAAATTAAGTACAACTTAAACTAATGATTGATTCTTCAGATTCGCCTATTTGGAGTAGATATAATTATATGTACACACACACTCGCGCGCGCGTAAATAGAACAAATAAATTAAGGAAATTCAAATCAATAGGCCTATTGAATTCTTAAGTGCCGTGTGAATTCTTCATTACTCCATGTGAAACGAGTAATTCCAGCTATCTGTTAACGATTAAAGTTGGCATCTGATGTAGAAACAAACCTAAGTAAATTAGAGGATATTATATAGAAGAATATACAAATTTGGCCTATCCAATCCCTAATCTGTGACTGGACAGTGACTGAACTTTGACATTAGTTGTTTAGGCCCTTTTAAAAAGATTTTTGGTCTAACATAGGCCTAATATGTTATTGCATTAGAGCTAACACATTATATACGCACATTTTTAGAGTGTTTATTTTTAAAACTTTGCTCCTTAATTTTTATATATTTATTTGTTTTCGGAAATTCTATTATAATTTACGTTTAAGTGCTTTAAGATGTATTGTTTACTTTTGTATTTTGCAATCTACAGAATTTGCTTCTACAATCTTCCCAATTTTATGAATTTGCATTAAGTCGATGTAGTTTAAACATTTTAAACAGCAATCAAATATTTTCTGTCACAATACTTATTTTGAAATATTGACTCTCTTCTTTTAACTTATATTTTAGAATCCAATTTCGAGGTCTGTGTAATTAGTGTGAAAATAAGTAAGTATAAATGCAAACAGTTTAATATTCATAGCTTTTCTTACATTTACCGGTATGCTAAAAATAACATATTTTGTGTAAACAAATAGGAAATAGGAATAATAAGAAATAAAATCCCCAACCATAATGTCAAGTATCTTGTAGTGACAATGAAACACGCCCATGAGTATAAAGAAGCATAGGCTTACTAAAGAAATACTATACTTACTTGTTACTATTAAACTATTCTATTATACTAGAGCCCTACTATAAGGTATATTATAAGGGGTACTATAAGGTGTAAGGGGTATTATACTAGGTATAAGGGTTGTATTATAAAGAAAAATTCAGGCCGTGAAGCATGCTCGCTCGTGTATCTTTATATATACTGTATTTTGTTCGTTTCAGTAAAATCTTTTCTCTCAAGACTGAGACTGTCGTCTTCTAGGCAACGACTGAAATAAAAAAACTTGTATAACGAATAATTTTTCACAAATAAAAGTATAACACAGAAAAAACAATTTCGATTTACAACTGTGGTATCGATTATTAACACAACCGTAAATCACCCCCTGTGATTTTTCTCACTCTCTGGCGTAAAGCGAAAAGTGACTGAGGTAGATGCTGGTCCTAGGTTTTATGTTTCTTCTCTACACGTGGATTCTCAACATTGTCTTCAGCTCTTGATTTCGCCGCTCTGTTGGGTTTATATTGTCAGGATCCGTCCAGTCATGGCTTCTAGAATCGGGGAAGCCTCCACACAGCAGCTGAATAGGTCCGTGATCACTAGGATTATTGTCTTTCCTCGTGATGTTCTGGGGTATGGGCCCACCAAGTCAACTGCGATGACTTCCCAAGGCTGGTATGGTCGTCGCCCTCGCATACTGGTGTCAGCCTTCTGTTTGCTTGGCTTAGTATAAGCATAGATGGAACATGTCCGATGTAGATGGCAATATCCCGCCTCATGGAAACCCAGAAGAACCGTCAACATATGGACTGGTAGGTTTCTATCTCTCTTGGATGTCCTCAGTCTTGTCATGGAACATCTCCAGGACTTAAGTGCTGCACGACCTGGTAACAACTAGAACAGGGCCTGATTGACTCAGATGTGATGAATACATAAAAAGGTTATTCTCCATACGGAACCCCTTATAGCACATATTGAACTGGTTCGGTGCAATCTGCTAGACAATTCGATGTTCGTTTCATAACTCATTCCTTCATCTTCCAACAGGCCCAGTCATTTTCTTGCCACTTCTTGATTACTTCTTGATTACTTCAGTGTCTATACCATCTTTAATAACCATTAAAACTGGTCCTCCTAACCTATCTGGTGTTTGCTTTGGAATTTCTCTTTCCAACAGCTCTGTTTTCTCTGGTGTCGATTCCCCAATGTGCTGTCTTGAGAGGTTATCTGCTGCTTGATTGCTTGCCCCAGGGACAACATCAAAATCAAAGTCTGCCAACAGCAAGGCTCAGCGCATCTATTTTGATTTTGTACCAGACAGACTATAAAGCCACTGAAGAGAAGAGTTATCAATGTACAATATAGCTGTAATTTCCTACCTTCCAGGTAGCCCCGACATTTCACAACAGAACCGTCGACGTACCACTGCTAACGACATACCACTGCTAACGCCTCCTTCTCTGCTGTGCGATAATGTCTTTCTGGTGGCACAGTTTCCTACTGGCATATTCCGCTATGTCTCTTCCTCCGTCCTCCATTTCTTGGAATAATACTGCTCCTAATCCCATATCACTGGCATAGTTTGCACACAGATCTTCCGCTTGGCATCCACACAGGCAAGTCGACGAGCACCACTGCAGATTGCTTACTTGATCTTACGGAAGGCTTCTTCCTCCTTATGAGTCCATTTGGAAGGATATTTCTTATTCAACAGTCCTGTTAGTGGCTGCTTTTGACTCGAAATTTTGTACAAAGCTGCTATACTACCCAGAAAGTCCTAGGAACTGACGAATTTGGCTTTACTACGGTGTCTCTCCATTTCATTTTCATTGCCTTTCCGTACCCCCATAAGATAAGATATGTGCTAAATTTCCACCTCTGGTGACAAAAAATGAATTTCTTCAGTTGACAGGTTAGACCATGAGTCCTGAGTCTTTCAAAAACTCGACTGAGGTGTTCAGAGTTCCTGTTGATTTCTACTCTGTGTAGAAACGTCATAACGTCATACACATAGACTTAGCAGAATTCTTCAGTGCAGCCAGACAACTCTTCATCCAACAGGCGCACGAATGTAGGTGGTGCATTCTTCAGACAAAATAGCATGACCTTGAACTGATACAGCCCTCGTGGTGTAGGGAAAGCTATCATTGCCTTGGAGCTTTCTTCAGCTATCTACCACAGTTGGGATCCAGTGTACTGAAGACCTTCGAACACTCACTTCCCTCAGTAGGTCCTTCAGATCTATCGGATGGCCGTCTGAGTAGTTTGGCTGTTTAACTTACTGAAGTCTACACACAGTCGAAACGTTACATCCTTCTTCTTTGGTAACACAATGGGTGATGCCCAGGCAAGTGCTGATGGTTCTATTAATCCTTGTCATTCGATTTCTTTTGTCTTATCCTGAACAAACTTTCTTTTATCTGGGATTATAGGATAGGGTCTTTGTTTTAGGGTGTATCATTCTTACAGTTACTTCTATGTTTAACTGTCACTGTGTAGCCTACTCTAATTATAATAACTTCTGAAAATTATGCAGCAATTCTCTGAGCTTCATCTCCTCTACATTGACCAAGCGCCCTATTTGGAAAGCATCAAAAAGTGAAGTAGTCGTAGTTGTTTCCTCTTTAATGCTGCTGTCACACCATGCCAATCTCAACCGTTTATCATTTCCTAAAAATATTTCAAGTGCAGTATAGTCTATAATCACTCTATTCATATCTAAAAATATATGACCCAAGATAATATCTGGTGTCAAATCCTTGATTATTTAAACAAGCAACTCTATGTGTACACCTGAACACTTTGCTTTCAAGGATGTCTGGCCTACCGCCTGATAATTTATGTAGTTGTCAGCTCCCTGGACCTTTTCATGATTACATCGTTTTCCTGGTTGAAGTAGTTTCGCTACATTCATATTAATAAAGGAATAAATTGCCTGGGTATCCAGTACAGCTGTAAAATAAGCTCATCTTTGATGTTAATGCTGGGCGGAGCTGGTAAGAGTCCAAAGTAATCTGCCTATGCCACTGTTCTATAACCACTTATCTCTACATACGGGAACTGATAGGGGGCAAACCACTTCCGCCATAGGACACAGTTATCCTTAAAATGCCCTACTTTGCCACATCTAAAACATTTTCGGTGGGTACCTTACTCTGCAACAGGGTTTGTCTTAGCGGGGTGGTCCTCTTCTAATTGTCTGATGATGTCTCGCAGTTCTTCAAATGTTTTGTGACGGGACACTTTTACCAACGATCTGATCTTATCCTGGAGCAGCTCAATTATAAAAGGAACAGACCCATCGTCACTCTTGTCAGGGTGTACCCTTTTGAATAACTGCAATTTTAGGACAACAAATGCACCTGCCCACATTTCTGTTGGCTGACCCTCAGTTGGAACCTTTTGTATAGTCAAATCTCAATATTAATTTTTACTGAAAGTCATCCCAACTGGGGTTTAAACCTTTAATGTTCTGCCACCACGTAGCTGCTAAAACTTTTAACTGGCACGATGAAATCTGAGTATAAATTTCATAGGGTGGGTTCATTCGATTTAGTAGTGATACACAGCTCCTATGAATGATGACGGGCATTCCTCCAACGTACCTTGAAATTCTGATAAATTCTCTCTAATCACTTTCGGATCTACTGGAACTTGATGAGGAAAGTAATATTACTATCAGCCGGGCCTGTTTGGAGAAAAAGTAAAATTTTGTCTTTAATCTGTTCTATATTTTTGACATTCTAGTTGGTGGAACCTATTTCTGTGTCCAGTTTATTTACTGTGGTATTGAACTCTGATTTTTGGCAGTTCAATTGTTTCTGAACATTGTTTACCCTATTTACACATTTGGCACCTAGGTCCTTCTGCGAAACCCTGTCTGATGGAGGTTGTATCTGGGTCTGAATTGGTGAGGACTGTTTCGACTGAGCCTGTAATTGTGTCTTAATTCGTTCTGACTGAGCCTGAAATACTGTCATTATTTTGCTAGTCATGTCGCTTACCTGCATTTCCTTTGCGGTAAGCATTTTTTCGACAGTTATGAAGAATTCGTCCGTGTTCCCACCCGTCTCTCGAAGGCCTCTCCAGGTCGGCCTTAGTTCCCGCTGTGGGAAGCCCTTTTTGTTCTAACTGCTTCTTCAGCTGGATGGTTGCAATGTTCTTCAAATGTACTCTTCCCACATTTTCACCTGCACTGAACAATTACTAAATTATAACGTCATTTGATCACTAATTTATAACGTTAACGGAATTCGTCCTGTCACGGTCACCAATTTTGTTGTCTTCCAGGCATCGAATGAAATAAAACATTCGAATCACTGTCGAGACCTTGTTTATTACCGATACCACGATAATTTTTCACAAATAAAAATATAACACGGAAAATACAATTTCGATTCACAACTGTGGTATCGATTATTAACACAACCGTAATTTATACAAGCAAAAACATAACACACAATATTGATCCACATATGCAGAATCAAACACACCAATGAACATATCCAATGTACACATATATTGTAACATATCCAATGAACTCAGAATCGAGACTGACTAAAACTCTCTCTCTCTCTCTCTCTCTCTCTCTCTCTCTCTCTCTCTCTCTCTCTCTCTCTCTCTCTCTCTCTCTACTACTACTACTACTACTACTACTACTACTACTACTACTACTGATTATATATAAGCTAGTTGGCAATGACATATTCACCAGCATGTGCCACTTGTGTATCGGCAACTTCCTAGGATAGTCGAGTCGTTCTACGCTTTTGTAGAATAAATTACGCTACGTATAAATGTATAGTACATTGATACAAAATACAATGTAGAATATTGATACAAAATATTCTAGCGTAATCTATGTGAGTGTCCCTATAAAGAGTGTGCCCTCAATTAATACATTAGTTATGGATAACAATTAACTGCATTAACTAATTGTTGAGAATATACTGGAAAACTCTACATTCATTCTTAGTAAGTGTACCTGTCATTGTAGAAGTGAAAGTTTGTATTGTGTGGTGGGAGGTCGAGCTGCCTGGGCGGGGCCTCAACCCGCACACATGAGCGTTTACTGTGAGAGTCTAGAAAAGTAATGTTCTCGAAGTTTTAAATAAAAGGAAAGATCTGGAAGCTGTTTTTCTATATAAATAGAGATGCACTCGACAAGTTCGGTTCTCTTCAACAGGACTGACCTCTCTCCGGACTGCTCTCTCCTGGACTGGAAGCTGCCTCAGCTTTGCTGAATCGGCCACCTCGCCGTTGGACGAGGAGTACTATCGCCTTTCTCTTCTCTTCGTGGGAAAAGAAGACCAAGGAGCCAGCTGCTGCCGGTGAATTAAGTAGCCGGTACAAGTGGTAGCTGGCCGAAGTTGACCTTTTTAGGACCACCTGCGCCGGAAAACATCTTGGCCGGACAGGATAGAAGAGGACTGCTCTTGGCTCACCTGGTGAGTGCCGCATCAGTGTGTAAATCCTAACCTGCTCGCGACTGTTAGGTAGCGCTGCCCCGGACGATCCTTGCAAACCCCCACCAGTGGTAAGCGAGCTAGGATATCGCCGGGGTAAAGGGGCCAGTGGACACCAGTCTTGGTAAGGACTGGTATTCAACGAAGCTGGTCGTTAGCCCAGCTCCTCCCGCATCGTCGTGAGCAGGGAAGACGCGCGGGTAACCCGGCTTCGGCCGGACCCGAGATCCCTGGCGTCTGGCGGTGACTGCCTAGCAGTCTCTGCCCGGCAGCCGCACCTGGCCAGCATGCCTTCCACGGGCAACGGCTCAAGTGCCGAGTCGCTCGGCTCTGCCTTGCCCCATCTGGGCGACTCGCCTGAATCGCCTCGGGCGATGGAGACGGACGATCCTCTCCCTAACCCGCTTCCCGCTCTCCCGGCAGACGAATCGAGCGAATTCGCGACCGTTGGTCGGCGTAATCGTCCGGCTACGAAGCCGAAGAGGACCCACTCCACTGGATCCGCTTCCTCTCGGACCTCGGCCATGGACATCGGACCTTCTCAGGGCCAACAGGCCGCGGTTCCGACTGCTTCGGTAGCAGCTCCGGCTGCTGCCGCTGTTGGTCGCGCGCCGCCCCTGTACGTCCACGGGGTGTCCAATGTCGCCGCCTTATACAGACGGCTGATCGCGGCCCACGGCCTGTCGGCCTGTTGACCTGAAGCTGCTTGGCGGTGATACGGTCAAGATTGTCGTCCGCCAGCTCGAGGACCATCGCTTGGTCGAGGCCTTTCTGCAGGCGCACAGCCTGCAATATCACACCTTCTCTCCTAAGCGAGTCAAGCCCTTGTCTGTAATTTTGCGTGGGCTTGACGCGCATACTGATCCACAGGAGATCCTCATGGAACTCCGAGTCCTCGGGTACCCGGTGCAGGCAATTTTCCGCCTGTTCACCAACTCAGAAACCCGAGTACCTCTCCCGCTCGTCCGTCTCCAGCTCGAGAAGGGCGAGACTGCAGATAAAATATTCCACCTGCCGCGGCTGTTTGGCTTCCGCGTCAGGGTGGAATCCAGTCGTCCCCCGGGCAAGCTTGCGCAGTGCCACCGGTGCCAGAGGTTCGGCCATCACACCGACGTCTGTCGCAGTGCCCCGGCCTGTTTACGTTGTTCTCTGGGACATTCCACGCAGGCCTGCACTGTGGCAGAAAAGACCAAGTTTCGCTGCATTAATTGTGGCCAAGGCCATGCAGCAAATAACATTAACTGCCCGGTCTACAAGGCGGAGCTCCTGCGGAAGCAAAAGCCGCAGGGCCCCTCCCGAAGCCAAGGCAGCCAGTTTTGCAGCCCCAACCTCAGAGGCAGCCTAAAACACAGGCTAGGCCGCAACCGAAGGCACAACCGGCACGGCGCGCGCCCTCTCCGGCTCCACCTCCAGCCCCTACAAAGGCACCTAAACGAACCGCGTCTCCTTCTGAAGCAGAGGCAAGCCCTGTAGCCGCCATCTCGGTTATGGAGCCGGAGAATCAACCCTCCACCTCCGCGGAACCTCCAACTCCCGCCTCTGAACCAGAGGTAGCCTCGCCACCACTGCCACCTCCGCGATTTCCGCGAGCAGGCATCATAAAAACCAAAAAAGGGATAACCACACCGGATGCTCGGACCCGAGCTCCTGCCTACCCACAGCCCAAGAAAAGTCCTGCTTCCCGGTACAATAAGTCCGACGAAGCGCAACAGCGTAATTTTCCTGCCGCTGATTCAAAACCGTCTGCCCCTGGTCCTGTGGCTTCCACCACGACCCGATCTGCCGTAAAACCTGGTCGCTCTTACGCGGCCTCAGTTTCCAGGCAAACCGCCCAGTCCGTCATATCCGATGACGCACAGTTCGTCCGCAACTTTCTGTCTGGCTACGACCTCAAGAAAGTCGCATCCACCTTCAGGTCCATCCGAGACCGCCTGGAAACTGCTGACCCAACTGAGAGATTCATGCTCTTGGTGGAAGCCTGCGACGTCATAGGTCTTCTATCAACCGAACCCTTAGACGAGATCTCTCTCTCATAGCCTGGAATGCTAACAACATCGGTTCCAAGCATTCCGACCTTCTAGAATTCCTGGCTCGGTTCAAACCCGACGTACTTCTCCTCTCTGAAACCCACCTGACCCCGGCGAACCGGTTTCGATTACCAAATTACGTGGTCTATCGGGATGACCGAGTTGGCCGACGAGGAGGTGGCACGGCGATCGCGGTGAGGACCTCCATAGGTCATCATCGTGTCGCTTTGCCGCAGCTTACCAACCTAGAGGCCACCGCCATTGAGGTCCACGGAGCTCTTGGCGGCGTCCTCGTGGTTTCAGCATACAAGCCCCCACAAGCTGAACTCCTTGTCGGCGACCTGGACGTCATCTTCGATTCCCGTCGAAGGGTAATTTTGGCCGGCGATCTGAATTGCAAGCATCGCGTTTGGAATAGTTGCCTGACTACTCCGAACGGGAGGCGCTTGGTCAGTTTTGTTCAATCGCGCCGGGCGATGGTGTTTGGTCCAGCGCAACCCGAGTTCTTTCCTAAGGCTTAGCGCGGCTCCCGATGTTCTGGATATCGCGGTGACCCAAGGAGTTGTCTGTCCGGTCGAGGTATTCTCACTTACGGAGCTGCCATCCGACCACAACCCTATCTTGGTCCACGTCGCTACCCAGCACACCTATGCACGTTCTGACAAGAAGAAGGTCATCGATTGGGATCGCTACGGCCCGGCCTTGTGCCGTAGATTGCCGCCAGCGGCCCCACTCGATTCCGTTCGCCTCCTAGACGAAGCAGTTGCGGGAATCGAAGAGGCAATCATCTCGGCTATAGGAGTGTCTTCACGTACGCGAGCTGGTTTCACGCCTGACTACCAACGCATCCCTGAGGAAGTCTCTCTTCTCGCTCGCGAGAGGAATTACTTCCGGAAACGTTGGCAGAGGACCCGTGATCCGACCGATAAGGCAGCATACAATCGGCTCACCGGACGACTGCGTGGCGGTCTGAAGGCGTTCCGACGTAGCTGTTGGGAACTCGCTGTGGCCCGAACGGGGGATGTGGACCCGCAAAGTCACCCGTACAGAATACCTACCGCCTTGACGGGACGGAGGCGCCGACCTCCACTCCCCGCCATTGTTGGACCGTTCGGTCGACTCCTGGGTCGCCCGGAGGAGAAGGCCGAGTACTTGGGCCTGTGTTTCGAGCGACATTTCGCTCCCAACCCGCCCATGGACTGGGACTTCGACGAACAAGTCGAGATGGCTGTGGAAGACTTTCTGTCTCTTCCGATCACGGCGGAGCCCGAACCCATCTCTTTGGAAGAGGTCTCAGATCGGCTCGCTGAACTTCAGCCAAGAAAAGCTCCAGGCCCGGACGGTATAGCAATATTACAATATTACTTAATATATTATCCAATATTCGTAATACTACTTTGAATGTGTGTTGAGGGTTCTCTAGTATACAAGATTCTTGAACTGCCAATTGATTCTGGTCCACACGCAGTCGTGTGCTAACGTGGGATACCGATTCTCACGCCAATAAAATAAAGGGCAAAAGCAGCCATTAATTTGTTATGGCGCATTAACTCCACCGTAACCGGTCCCAAACTGAAGGGGCGTTCACGACCCAGGATAGCAATAAACATAAACATGTAAAAGGATATTTCCGCATGCACCGACTGTAAGTCTAGGACTAGGACGGATTGAGTGAGACTTAGATTATTAATCGTCCTCAATTCATCTAAGTCGTATAACATACCAACCCGACAGGGCAGAGAGAGAGAGAGAGCCTGATGGTTTCTACTTACCTTATTTCAAATTTAAGGATTATATTTAAAAATCAGTATTTTATTTTACTGGTTTTTCACATTGTGGCATTGTTTCAAACACGTACTTTGTACTGTATGCTGCCTTGTAAACAGACGCAACAAAACACAGTAGACCAGGTGGAGATCGCCGGAGGACGAAAAGGGGAAAATTTCCTCTTCCCCAAATGGTCACTTCATACGAAATTATGAATGTCGTATGTGATTATATGAATGTCATATGAAATTTGTTCGTCGTATTGTGATTGTGGAATGGTTTAGTGATTTTGACTATTATAAAAAATTCATATCCCGTTATGAATGGTCACGGTTTTACTATAAATAATAACTAAGTTATCAACATGTTAAATTTGTATTTGATACGTACCATAAAAAACTGGCATTTATTTTAAAATGCAAGTGAATATTATTAAAAGAACAATAAATTGACAAACAGATATTACTTTATACTTGTAGGGCTACGTCAATAAACTTATTATGTTGATAACAAATTGTATTTGTCTCTTAACTCATTCCTATCATTTGTACTTTAGGCTTTTAAAGAAGGATCCAACTTTCCATAATCACCTCAAAATCAATTCTACCCCGCTCCCCCAAATGCTTGCTGGATCCGCCTCTGTAGTAGATACATCAGAACACAGTCAATAAAAACATTAGAACACTTGCGCCGTTAGGCGCTGGTTGAAACGCTTGTCCTCTGGAACAAACAATTGTCCTCAGCCCTCCACTTCACCCGATAACCTTAACTTCAAAGGAATATTTTAAGAAAGCAAACATAACTAGCTGAAGACTTAAACTCTCTTTCTAATGACTGTTAAATGAACCACATCCTTGGTTTAGGTAAAGCTGGCAATGTTTCCTACCTAGCAAATAAAATAACAGGTTTCGGTGAGATTCCCAGGTCAGTGTCACTTACCTTTATTTAGAGATGCGGACAAGAGGGTGTTTTTACTTTTGTCTTGCAAAACGTTTCTTCACCTGATTAGGGCACGGCACAAATAATGTGTGAGATTAAAGAGTGCCTGTGCCGAACCCTTTACCGATTATCAAATCCACGGTGCAAATTATGTTTCCCCCAAAACAACATAAATTGTTAAAGTCAATCGAAAGTGTGGGACCGACGAAACAATGAAACCCATCTTTCAGCCCACTGTCGTTGAATATTGTAATGGATGAAGTAATTGAGAAAAATATAAAATGCTCGAAGCAAAAAGAAAAGTAATATAAGCCTGTGCAACATATTGATTGCGTAAACGGAAGATCGGCTGCAGAGAATATCACGAAGTAAATACAAGCTCCACAAAATATAACATGAAAATATCAACAGAACACAATGTGTATGACACTGAAGGGACCTTTAAGATGAAATTTAGAATTGAAGAAGGAAATAATAAGTAGGCCTAATCAATTGTGTAACATTCTTTATACCACGTTGCGGTATGGTTAAGAGTGGAGTACAAAACCAAATAATTAAAGCAGGTGGGTGTCAAATGCATTAAATGGGGTTTATGCAGGAGTACGTAATAGGCCTATGCAATATATTATGTACTGTTTTCTTGACTTTGAGTACGACCCATCATCCAAAGTATTTCCTTTATTTAAATTTAAGTTATTCACATTAATCTGTTTTCAACACGCTTCTTCCACCGATAAACAGTCTGAGGCTGAGGAACTAATCCTTTAAGCCATTATAAATGTTGGCTGCTTGTTTCGCGGAGTAGGAAAAGAGGTCTTAGTTGTAACGTTCCCGGATTACTCAGTCTAGGGGGTGGGTAGACAATAACTCAAAATATTATCCTCAAGTCACTTCAATAGGTAATCATTTGAGGGCGCCACCTTGTTTTCACACAGTGCTATATTACTACGACCATAACAAGGAAAAGGCCGACACTGCAAGATGATGACATGAGGAGAAAGTAAAGCCTGAGGGCCATCCAAATAAAAGGAAAAAAAGAAAGCTCTATAATGACCACTATTTATATTTAACACATTAGGGGTAGTGAGTAGAATTGGAAAATAATTATTAGATTGTAAACAACCAAACAAAATTCTTAAGATGTGTTTTGGTCTGAACTATTTGTCAACTTAATTCTAAAATAAAAGAAAATCCAGTTAAATTGATTACCTTAATGTACAACCACAGGTTTCGAATAACTGTACTCAACATTATAGAGAGCCTCATTTATTACAAAATTACCAAACTGTATCAAAATATCAATTAGGCTTAACCATATAATAATTCAAGATCAAATATCTCAATAAAAGCAGGAAATATAATATAATACAATTTAGGTGTCAACCTCCAATATAGCCCTTAATAGGTTTAAATAGATTATAACCAAACAATTAATTAGTTGTACAACCAACGACTCACACCTCAGATAACTTCCTTAAATTATTCCAAAAATTCTAATTACCCCTTATGGATCCTTATTCCCGACAAAACAATTACTCATAATACATTGGGTGGCCACCACAACGCTGAAAGAATTAACATTAACAACACATACAAATACACTTAACATTTAATATACAGTTGGACAAATAAATTCATGAAGTCACAATACTTAACATATAAATAAATTAATGGAGTGGCAGTTAGACAGTTCCTCCACAAGCAGGTGTAGTCGAAGTTAGGTTGCCGCACTAACAAGGTTTTTCGTACTTAACGTTTTTTGCGGATCTTAACGAAAAAACTTCCGTGAGCTGGTTCGTTTCAGAGTTGAGGCTGGTGACAAAGTCCTCGCCAGTCACCTTGAGTCTGCACCTGGTAATGCTACATACACAAGCAAGACCGTACAAAATGAACTGATTAATTGCTGTGCAGAGGAGATTAAAAATACTATAATTGAAAGGGTTTTGGAGGCTAAATGGTTCAGTATTATTTTTGACGAAACCACTGATAACTCACATCAGTCACAAATGACAATACAAATGCAATACGCTGTGTGCACAATGGTAATGTTTATGAAGATTTTATTGAATTTCTTAATCCTCGTAGTGAAAAAATCCCTGATAACTCTGAATGTCCATATCAGTTAGTGAAGGATAGCCCAGTAACTGGTAAAATCTTAGGGAATCTAACTCTTCAGGTTATGGAAAAACACAGTTTACAAAAAACCAACTGCATTGGTGTGACTACAGATGGCTGCAGTACGATGGTGTCTAAAGTTAAGGGAGCTGTATCCCGCGTCTTACAAGAATGTCCTAATGCAGTGCAATGTTATTGCCATAACCATGCCCTGAATCTTTCAGTTTCTAAAACCTCAAATGTCTCTCATGTAACTAGGTGCATAGGAATCATAAAATCCATCATAGCATTTTTCACTGCTTCATCAAAGCGCAACATTGCATTGACAGAGACTGTGGGAAGACAGCTGATAGACCTTTGCGAAACATGGTGGATTGAGAGGCATGAGAGCATTTTTCTGTTTCGCAAAGCCCTCTCAAACATCGACGACGCTCTCGTAAGAGTTTCTGAATGGAATGAGGTAGAAAGTGCTTCCAAGGCACACTCACTCCATTTGTCTTTGATGGATCCATCGTTCATCATAACAATTGTCTGCCTAACCAACATTTTGTCTGCAACATTACCACTAAGTCGTGTGTTTCTAAAGAAATACATTGATATTAACTTAGCCAGAAATGCATTAGCAGACACTATTACAATACTTGAAAATAAAAGAAAAAATGCGACGAGGAATTTCATGAATTGTTTGAGGAAGCGCAGGAGTTAGCATCATCTCTTAATACCACCTTGACTATTCCTCGAAAAACGACAATTCAAACAAAAAGAGATAATTACAGTACTGACGAACCTGAAGAATATTACCGGCAAGCAGTAGGCCTATTCAACGCAATTTTGGACCACATAATAACTGACATCAAAGAAAGATTTTCTGACAGATCAATCAGTGTTTATAATTTACTGATCTTAATCCCAACTGAGGACACAACAAAAGATGGTAACAAGCCAAATAAGAACCAATTCAAACACCTTGCAGAAATGTATGAGTTTGCATTACCTCTTGGTTTATCACCTGAAGTTCTTGAGGGAGAATATAAACTTTGGATTCAGAAATGGGATCGCTACAAAACAGAAGGAAAACAAATCCCAAGAAGTGCACTAAATGCATTACTTGAATGTGATAAAGAAGTTGATCCTTGTATTCACACATTGCTGCAAATACTGTGCTCGTTGCCGGTTAGTGTAGCAACTGCAGAAAGATCTTTTAGCACACTTCGACTTGTTAAGGATTGGCAACGAACTACAATGCGACAAGATCGTTTGACAGGACTAGCTCTGATGTACATACATCGAAACATTACCACCAAGTTAGATTTAGAAAAAGTTATAGACAGATTCGTAAAAAAGAACAAACGCAAACTTAAACTTGTATTGTAGTGGGTATAACGTAGTAGTATTTACTTTAGAATATATTATACTATATTTGTGTATAGGCTTGCTTAGATTTAAATAAAGCAATTTTAATGTAATATCATAGGTATGTTAATATATTTTATTTTGCAACTTTTGGTGTGCCAATATTTAATAACTGGGTTGATAAATATTTATTGATTAATTAATCAATAGCTAATACGAACATATCAGTAATGTAAATTAAAACTGTTTAACGTATTTATTTTATAAGTTATGTATCACTTACTTTACTGTGTGTTAATTTTAATTGAATTGATTATGTTCTTTTTGTTATCAGAGTCGATTGCGTCTTTTTTTTGTTAGTTTGTACAACTTGCAATTTGAGTTGATGATTGAAGAATGATATAAATAATAACATAAGATTGAGCTTAAAATTAAATATTATAATTATAAAATACTGTAATTAACCAATTAATAGTTTTATACTCTTCGTTTACATGATTGATTCTCTCTATCTTCAATTTTTTCTTATTTTTACAAATTAAAATATTGAAAAAACGTATTACTATGTAATGATACATACACTTTTTATTGATTCCTTTAACATTTATCAGTCTTAATTAACACTATTAGTTCATAGGTAATTTTGGTAGTTTAAGTAGTTGTACTTTTGATATATGATAATTATATTTGGTTCCTTTAATTTATAATGAAGTTATAATCTGTGCACTTATTTTATAAGTTATGGGTACTACTTGTTTTCTCTCAGATTCATTAACTATTGTAAAGTTATGTTGTGTTGAGTTGTATAAATGGTCAGTGATATGTGATGAGCTTTCTAAGAAGTAAATAGATTATTTGTGCATTATAGTTTGTTATCTGTTCTGTCCTTTCTCCATCTGTATTGAGTAACCCATTTGGTTAATACTTCACTTCACTTTATGATTTTACACTTATATTTCTTACATCAACATTATAGCCTACATATTGGTTTACACCTACACTTTGATGCACTCCTATCTATTCCACTAACACTGTCTTCAACCTTTAGTAATCACACGTACTTCACGCGCACTGTATTTAAATAGAATCTTTCAGTTATGAATATAGAGTCGTTTACTTTTTTTAAGTTTACTTCAAGTTCTGAACTATCATACTAACTGACAAGTTAACTGACTTTATTCAAAATACTACTACTAAGACTCAGACTGTGACCACAAAATCTAAAGACTCTGAGTTATAAGATTGTAAGTCTCCGACTACCATACTCTAAGATAAGACTGTAAGACCCATTTCAGTCAGCTACTCCTATATATGTAGTCTTAAATCTCCCATCATTTTACTTTCCTAACATACATCCCCAAACTAGCCAGTGTTCCTCGTCAATTTCCATCACTTACAACATTCCTCGTACTTAAATTTCTTTAAGAATATTTCTAATATACACTCGTGCCTGTTGTTGCTTTTTGGGAGGGATTGGGGGTTCGTTAGGATTAGAGTATGTTAGACCTCCGGCATGGGCCCCCCCCCCTTGGAAATTGGCTGGATCCGCCCCTGATTTGTAGGCAATTACCTTACTCCATAAAACTCATACAAATGGCTTGATGGGTTCAAAATATGTTGGTATAAAGTATCAAAATGATTGCTATGCCCTTTACTATCAGTTAAAATATTTATTTTCCAAAGCATACTGGGACTAACTTGTCTGGTTGGTAGACTTGAAATAACAGGTGTACTGACAAAATAATTTAGTTATCTACTCACACGAATATATTCTATGGATATTATTATTATTATTATGAAGTTACATAATCTGTGAAATTTGATTTGAGAAATTTATGAACAAATAAAATATCTCACCTTAACCAACTGGAACATTGGATTAGGAGGGAGCAGTGCAAAAGTAAGGGTCTGGTGTGGTGATTTCCATGGGGAGCTAACTCACACTGAACTATCCAGAACATCTAGGCAGCAGTGGGGTTGAACAGGTGTTCAGCCGATCAGGCCTCACTTGGCTTGCAGTGATGAACAATAAGCGACAGGAAAAGTAAAGCAAAATTCTTGTTTGGCCAGTTGGAGCTGCAGCATTGTTATCCCAACTGATAAGCTTATCAACAGGTTGATCAGGCCTGTGTGCCGTCTCGAGTTGAATTCAACTTACTTCTCAGTCTTAATTGTTGGTTATTAAAATTAAAAACATTACATAGTTTCCGTCTTTCTAATGTGTTCCACTTCTGTCCACCTGCTTTGAGTAAGCTTGACAAGGGCGTGACAGAGCAAATTTATAGAACGCGACTCAATGCAGTTTAGCCTATCTGTCTTATAGCTAATATTTCTTTATACTACAATACTTTAGCTTGGAGCTAGTGTGCTTACGTCTTCTGTCTTAAAATCGCTTTCCAGATTATTCAATGATTAACATCTCAGTACTGGTTTATGATTATGATGATTATTATATTAATTGATATGTTACTGTTAACATTATAATTCATGGATTCTGTTGTCCATGACGTGTCCGCTGATTAACTAAATATAAGTATATCACTATCGACTCGGAACACAAAGTTTTTTATCAGTAAAAACGTAAAAGTCTTACCTTATGGCCTGAACCAGGTTTCGCTTGTTATAAGCTTTGTCAGAGCCCAAGTGTAGACGAAGCTTATAATAAGCGAAAATTGGTTCAGGCTCTAAGGTAAAACTTTTACGTTTTTACCAACAAAAACTTTGTGTTCCGAGTCGGTAATGATATACTTATATTTAATTATAATTCAATATGGGCTTGTTTACGTGTACTTAAGGGAAACAAGGTACTCTTAGGTAATCCATCTCAATTGATTAATGTGAATAAATATTTTTCACACTAAAAATCGACTCAAACATTTTTTACATTTCTTAATTTCTTAATTTGTGATAATTTGGACTTATTGATTAGAACACGAAGAATATAAATGAGTAAACTGCAGTAAGTATGAAAAACCCAGATGGATGTGTTTGTGTTTTATTTGTTGAGTAAGGAAAAGGTTTTGATTCGGCCTATAAACAAGATATAATGAAGGATTTAGAAGAACAGAGAACAGGAAATAACAACTGCGGATGCTGCTCGACATAGCGTATATAAAATTCAAATGACTAATTTAAAATGCAAACGTTATCACATAAAAACAGATGGACAATGGAGAAAGTTAGGAAGATAGCACATTACTAAAATTTACCTCGGTATTGTTAAAGGCTGTCTTCAACAGATTAGAATGGAAAAACGGAGGAATTAAAGTAGTGAAATATGCCTTTCAACTCTGAAACTTGTTATTAATGAAGTGCTGTTTAATAAAAATCCAGTCGAGATCGAGTTGATTAATTAGCTCGTCCAGACAAGAGTCTGACAGCTGTGAATAAAGTGAAATATGCGGGTAAAGTATAGCAAAGAACGAGACGCATCGCGAAAAATTGTCAGCTGAATAAGATACGAGTGGATTTTAAGATTTGCAATTATAAGACGTATATGAAGAATAATAAAACGAAAGTTTTTAATCATTATACGCTTCCAACAATTGTTGCAGGTTAGAAATACTTGTAGTGAAACTGGTAATGATGTAGGCCTACCGGTAAAACTGACTGTATAGAGAAAGGACTATGATAGAAATAACAAGTAGAGCCGAGAATAACGTTTAGACCTAACGGAGACGCAACTAAACTAGAGTAGATGATATCGTTTACAACGTTAAGAAAATAATCAATGTGACACGACAATCGGCCTTTGCAATGTCATTTGCAGGGATAATCTGTTTAATCTCTCCAAACGGACAACATTTGCTTTGAAGAGAAATAAGTTATAAAGACTGTGAAGCCTTTCCTTCAGTAGTGGACAGTCGAGTGTTCATGATGACTATGATGATGATGATGATGATAATGACAAGAAGTATGCAGACGCTACTAAATCCTCCATATGATCCACTTATCCACCTTGTTCTGCTTGTGTCTGCCGTCGTCTATGGCATTATAGACTTGTTGCTTGTTGGTTGTCTGCTAGTATGGCTAGCAGACTCAGTAACTTGTCTGGTCGTTTGTGAATTATTCACAAAATGGAAGTAGACTACTTCATTTTATTTTTAGATTCGTTCGAACAAAATCAGCAAAGCCAATGCAGATTTACGGGGGTCTTTTAGAACTGTTCAACCGTGTTGACTGTGAACTGAACCCAGTGTTGCTGGAAATTGTTCACTCAATGTTAGAATTAAAATTAAAAGCTCGACCAGTAGGCCTAACGCCTACTACTATACTATTGTACTCATGTAATTAGGTGTAAACAAGTATACTAATATCCTTATTTTCTTGTAATCCCTTGTGTTAGCGTATAGTCCTCGGAAATTTTTGAAATATCTTTATGTCTAGTGTTATGTCTAGATATTATGGAAATTAATTCGTATAAATGAAAATCACATGTTGCCAATTTTATTAATTCAAAAAGCTACAGTAGGGTAGAGTCAAAATTCAGAAGTTTTAATACAAAGGTGTACATTTTCCCTGCCTGTTCACATTTTTAATTTACCTTAAAGCATACTTTTGGATTGCAAAAACTTTAACTATAATGCAAAACTTAAAAATTTAACAGTAATTGAAAATAACCATAGAGAACTAATAAAAGCGTTGTTGTATCTACAACTTCTCTAATATTCCAGATTTCGAAATGTAGACTGATAATGCGGGAAATCCCCGCTCTCTGTTCTCCAATACTAACAATACTGTTGACAATTATTTACAGTAGCGACTTTAAGGATAAGATTACTTTGTAGGACTTATGACATGTAGATCTTTGTTTGGATCTAAAGTACCGTTTTACTAGTATTGTTTAAGCTAATAAACTCTATAAAAATAATCAACTGATAATTGATTTTTTTTATATTAATAACATAGTTTAACGTGGTGACAAATCTGCAATTGCCTCATTAGGATAAGGAGAAATGTGGTTGGAGTGAGACTAGGAAAGAAAAGTTTTAGTGCCCAGACTGTGAAAGGCAGAACACGAAGACGAGTTTTTCACAAGAATAAGTACTCATTACGTAGTAGAAATATTTTAATATTTCTGTTATAAGAGTGTTCACATTAATATAAAAATATTTGAAACTGCTAGTTAACAAAATAGGTTACCTAGCGTCCTACTAGTCAGGTAGCAAAATTTTACAAGAACGTTTGAAAGTAACAGAAAGTCATATTTCTTAACCGACCCTCTCCTTCTCCAACTTTCTGCAGTGAGTTTTATTTTGAATACCATTGTTATGGACTTGCTAAATGTTTGGAAATCCTATTTTCAGAAACTACCTTGGTGTTCACAAAGCGCGTAACGGCTTTAAATCATAAATTATAATTATTTTGTTAAACCTGGGTTTTCCCGACTACCGTGTGTACCTGCAGTTGTATTAACCTGAAGTGAAGTACAAAAGCACCGACTGAGGAATTCCAGACAGCCTGCCGCTACCTGCTGCTGCCTAAAGAATTCACACTCTACACTTTTGCATGCAAGAAAGTTGTCATCAAAGCCGTTGTGACAAGTGGTTTCCAACTGTGATTTACTGCACGGCGTATTGAAATACTGAGACCCGTACACTGTCGCTGAAACTTCACCATTTGAATCTGTCCTAACATTGATGAAATGCTACATTCATAATTGTTTATGATACTGTGCATAAAAGTACATAGATTGTAGCTGTGTTACTACTATAACACAGATAACTAATACACCTCAGTAATGTCAATTACAATTACTTATTTCGTGACCAATAGAATAAAACAACATAGTCCCACACCCTCCTCAATATTTATGCACCAACCTAACTATAATACTATAGACTGAAGGAAAATGCCTGCAGGAACTTGATAAACCTATGTTGTGGTTTAGAGGGACGCTTGTCCAAGGATAAAGCATACAAAGATAACTCGAAACACACACACGCGCGCACACACACACACACACACACACACACACACATCATGGAAACGTCCATGTTGCGAATATGCGAATATTAGAATTATACAGACTACTGATTTTTACGTTGTTTACATAATGTGGGAAAAGACAAATTTTTATTTTACAATAGCAGAGGAAATTTTTGTGTATATAGGGCCTATTTATAAGCAATAAAATTGTGTCATTTGAAATCCCTTTGCCATGTTAATAAATTAATTTTATAAATTAGTAACATTTAGTCTCTCTTTCACAATTTTTTTTAATTATCAATTAGCGGAATGTTTAATTGTTACCGCCAATTACAGTAATTTCCAAAATATTTTACATACTATTTACATAATTACTTGAAACATTACATTAAATTAAAAAGTAAAATATGGTTTAATTTTAAACAGACCACAACGGCACACTCCTGCAATTAGATTAAAAGTTGCAAAATGAGCCTGAAATAAAGACGAAAAGTCTTCAACATTTGCTGTACATCTGGAAAACTATTTCAACCTATGGAGTCAGTGATTTCGCTAAAAAGAGGAAACAATATAGAGGCCTACATCGATTCCTCGAGGTGTCATCCAAAGTGGATACTCCTGCCAACAATTTTACATTCAGTGAAAGCTTGGAAGGAAATCAATCCCAATAAGGCACCAGAAGAAGCATTAAAGAGAATAAAAAATAGATAGCCTGGCATAAGTGCACATGTTACAAACTTAAGAACTTACCGCACAGCAGTTATAAACTACTCAAAACATACCCATCTGATAGTCACTTCTTTATCCGAGAACACGATGTGCAAACTACGTTGAAACCGATAGTAACGGGTGTGGTACAGTGGGTGCAATGTTGTGTACTGATCTAACAGCTGACCTTTCACCCGACCAATCAAACACATAGGCGATTGAGACGATACGGCAATTATATCCTCGCATACTAATTTCGAAATTATCATACGGAACTTTCAAATAAATTTCAACACAATTTAATCAGAATTAGAAAAGTGGCAGATAAAGTTTAACGAAAAATCAGTACAAGTGACATAGACATTCACTAACGGAAGAGACAACTGCGTCTCTTCCCGTAACACTGAAGAGAAACAATTACTGCGCGCAGAGTACACCAAATATCTCGACATGAACGTTGATTTGAGAATATCGTGAAAAGTGCGTGTAATGAATAAACGGAAAGCATGTAAGGATAAAACAGATGGGTGAGGATACGGAATTACAATGAACAGTGGAAAATAAGCTGTTAATACATGGAGCTAAACAGCTTTGGGAAACAGTCAGTAATAATAACATAGACAAAATATAAAAGTTTCAAAACAGTTTTGTTGCAAACCATTGTCCTGTACCAAATTCAATAGTATAACATGATTTGAATGTCCAAAATGTGATAAAAAGTTTAAATGTCAACTTTGGCGAACGAATTGCAGAATTTTGGTCACTTAACATCCAAACAAGCTGGTTGACCGGCTTGAACAAATGAACAAACAAGATGAAGTCAAGCTACTAAAGAGAATCAAATCCTCTGACATATCAACGCGATTTGTTGTCAATAAGTGACTTTACAAACCCGAACACAGTACAGTAGTTACAGTTATGATATAATTAGAACAGAGGGTACTCAGTCTTCTATCTCCATACATAATGTTATAGTAGGCGTGGTCGGAACAGATTGTTTAATAAAAAATAAAATAAGCCATTGTGTTCTTTGTATATCAAATTAAAAATTGTTCACTTGAATGTATAAATCCAGATATTGAAAATTAATAGTTTTTAAAGGTTGATACGAAATGTGTAATAATCTGCATTCATCTGACCGAATCTTCACTTGTGTCAAGATCGCACGGTATAATGCGCGCCCTCGCCACTAACGTCTAGAAGCCAATGCAGTAAACGTATTGTGAACTAGTTTCCGAATCTGCTTTGTAATTGACAACATCTCAATACAGCACACATTAAAACTTGTCTATAAATAAACATACAGTGGTTTACCCGCCATAAATATTTGTGTGTACAGGTGGTAAACACATGTTGCTGTGCGCAGTGTCGGTACGTTTAATGTGAAACCCGAAACCATAACAACACTGCCTTGCAATTCTCCCAGCGTTCATAAACACATTAGAATCCCACCCACAAACACAGGTAGGCCTGAAATGTCTACACCCAGTAGATAATGTACAGGACTATGTAAGACTCACATTTTCTTTATACTCCTTTAACAAAATAAATATAGTTATAGACACTTTTTCAACAAGTATGCACGCGAGCGTTTAATGTAAGTAATAATTTACAAAATTATAAGTATTTCCATGATTTCAACTATTGTCAGAAATAATGGTATAATCAAACCTAAATTCCTTGTTTACAAATTTTTATATTGTTAAAAAATAGCCGATATATTAAAACGGATATAGGCCTATATGTCTCATAATTAGGTCTATATAGGCTATATTACTTTGGCTTAAAACTAAGTTAGTCTAAAAAAGTATATAAATGTAGCATAATACAGTAAAAATGCAAATTTGGATACACCAAACGTAAAAACAGCTACTATAGATCGTAGTTACCTAAAGTACGCATTACGGCTTCCTACGGACAGCAGGGGGTGTAATAGAAGTTAATGATCAAGTAGAAGTTAAAAAACGCTACAAACATTTGATTGACTAAACATTTTAAATATAATATTTTTTGGTATATTAATATTAAACGTTAACCCTTTTACGTGTTTTATTGTCTATTTCAATTTTTATGAAATCGATAGGCCTATGAATCATATCAATGATACACACGAATTCTATAACACATATCGAACAATATTTATATTCAAAAGTGCTGAAGAATTGGAACTGCAATTACAAAAATAATGAACTGAATTACTGAGGAATGATAAATCACAATTCAAGAACGGGTACCAAGAGTTCTTGTTGCAAAAGTAGGTATCCGCACTTTATTATGGATAATGGGTTGTGGTGCCAAAATTTTGAGTGCATTTCTGTCATATTATTTACTTGAACGAGGATTTAGTCTGGTCACAAGTCTTTTGACTAAAAAGAGGAACCACTGCAAACAGCTGACCGCTGATGACAAATATACACCTAACAGATAAGTTGGTACAGGCTCGTAGCCAGAACTAGTTATCAGGAGGGCCAAAATATTTTCCAGAACTGCCAAACATTTCCAGAAGTGCCAGACATTTAAAACTTTCGATCTGTGTGTGTATGTGTGTAGATGGAAGATCTATTATCTCTGATGATGCACCTTTGATCAATGAAGTAGGCCTATGTCTAACGTGCAGACAATATTAGTTATAATTTTATTATAACTGTGAAAAACTGATTATAAATGTAACAAGTTTGTTATATAGCTAAATCAGTAGATTAATGTCGCTCTTGTTCTTCAATTTAATTCTATTTATCTCGTTGGTTAGACTAGAGTACGCCATATATGCTTTGGCTTTTTCCTTGTCTGTAAGGTTATTTACAAAAGTTTTGATAGGCGCCGAGTTCTTAAATAGTCAGAATTTTATTCCTGTAAAAAATACCCGCTGTTATAAAAATATTGTAAAAATATCCACTATAGCAAAATACCGTCTCCAGCGATTTGATAAATTATACCAAGCAACAATTGTTTTGTGGGGGAAGTCATGGATGTTTGTACTGGTTTAACTGGCTCAGCTTTTGAAGACAAATCAACACATTCATTATCTCTGTTCGTGGATAACGACATTGATAAATTATGAATTAATTAATTCATAAATTAATTAGGTAGACCTATTTATTTTTATGATTTATAATTATATTATATTTTACTATTTTATGTAATTTTATATAATTATTGTTTTATTATATACAATATTTAATTTTATTTCATGATATATATAATATTATAATATAATAATATATTATATTTAAGATTTATATGAGTTTACCTCAAGATGTATTTTCCTTATTTGGAACATGTTTCGGGACGCTTTGTGTTCCCATCCTTAGCCAAAAAAATAGTAAGGCTGAGGATGGGAACACAAAGCGTCCCGAAACATGTTCCAAATAAGGAAAATACATCTTGAGGTAAAATCATATAAATACTAAATATATTATATAGGCCTACATCAAGAAACAGACTGTAGAAAAAAGTGATTGAAATGATATATAGTCTATCTATAATAATACTGTACAGGTCTATATTATATATATAGTATATAATATATTGCAACAGTACAAATATGTTGGGTACTGTGCATTGCACGGCTAATTTAAATAAGTAATTTGAACAAATAAATAACGCATTTTGGTAATAATAATAAGTCAGCCTGCAATCTAAACTGTAATATAAACGCCAGATTTGGATGTTGAGACAGCGAGTATAGTCAGTCAGCTGCTCTCTGCATGTGTGTACACGCATAAAAGGTGCGCGCGCGCGCGCGCGCGTGTGTGTGTGTGTGGAACTGGTTCATTCATGAAAAGCGTCACCCTTTCTTTAACGATATAAATTATTTGTATTTAATTAATTTATAAGGCTTGTGTGCATCGTATCGAAAAAAAAGACACCAAAATGTGTGGTTAAAAATAACGAATAAGTGTATAAAAAATGATGTAAAACGAACAAAAAGTGTTAGTATAAGGAATTAAAAATCAATAGTAATTAAAGTAATGTAGATAAAAAAAAAATGGTTTGTCCGTGATGAACGTCTAAAAAATTACCGATCGAATGAATATCAGGTAATGTGCCAAAAACTTCGCAATTCGCGAAGACGAGCAAAATAAATGTAACAGTAAAGAGTGGGTTAAGAGTGACGCTCTCGACACTTTCAAACAGGCAGTGACATATTCTCGAGACATGAGTTTTGCGCTCTGGGTATAAATACGAGGACGCGCAAACAAAGATTCTACTAAGAAACCACAAGCAGAGTACGAGCATCCAGGGAATCCAGAGTACGAGCATCCAATTATCCAGAGTACGAGAGATTACAAGACTCCTAGAATACCCGACCCCAGGACTTCCAGGACCGAAGAGGATCATCCGTATCCAGGACGAGAAACGGACTCGGGACCACATGTCTACGAGGGATTCACCAGTAAAGGACTCAGGATCAGGACCAGGAGGGTACGCTGAGCAACCACTACTAATAAGGTGAAAGAAAACCATATTTTCATCTTAACTAAAGACTGAATAAAAGACAATTTAAATCTTGTAAAACAAGTAGAGAAAGACTCTAATTTGATAAGAATGTAAATTGTTAGAGTAAATGAAACTTTTCTTGTATATTAATTAGGGTAAGATTCAAACAGTCAAAAGTAATATTCACAGAAATATTTAAATTCTTTTACTAATAACTTACTGAAAAGATTGATATTTGATTTTGAAGAAGTACGAATTTTACTAAAGTAACATAAAGAAGCAATGCATATGCAATAACAAAGAGAAGTAATTAATATAAAGAATTAAACGAGTAGATAATCAGTAAGAAAATTAAGCTAGCTGAGAGCAGTATAGAAAATTTTTAATAATGCATTAGTAATAAGATGTGTCAATAAGTTTTTGTGTCAAATAAGACTACGAATAATACGTAGTAGGTATGTAAAAATACGAATCATGTGGAATTGTAAAATAAATAAGAAAGTAACGTGTAATCTGAGATTACAAATTACTGGTAATAAATATGTCAAAATAATAATGAGTTTCTAAACCGCTAACCAAATGAAAATTGTTAATAAAAACAAAATTGAATTAATTTATAAACCAATGAAATCGAAGTATTATTATTATGATTACAACCTTCATTCTTGCACACACACGAATTTAATGTGAGGCAATGTCCATAAAGATTTAACACACGTCAATTAAATAAACACATCATATTTGCGATGTTGTAAAATGGCTTCCAAAAACGAGGGGCTAACACATTAAAACCGTGTGTTGTTGTAATATATTATTTTATTGTATAATATTATTTTATGTTTATAATTAATTTTATTATTTATTTATTATTATATTTATAATTAAATTAATTATTTATTTCACTAGTTGAAGAGTAGTCGAATGCCCCTGCCGTAACCTACTGCTTCTCGCGGATTGTGTCATCCATCAGAAGCCAGATACGGACCAACAGGAATCACTCGAATACCTTTGACATTGCTGGCAAGAGCGATACCGGACGATAGCTTCCAGGGGTACTGTACACAGTCAAAGTACCGTACCCTCTTCACGTCTTTGTTAGACCTAGAAGTTTCAAGACTACCTCCTTCGTTTTTCTTGTTTAAAAACAAACGCATACCAACTTCAATTTCGCAATTCACATTCACCACATTCATTCACCATCTTAATCATAAAAATTGGACACGTTCTAAAAAGAAAGCTAACTCTATGCTTATTTTTATTCCACAAACAACATTCACAGAAAATCCACGCTTAAAATGATAGCTGCGCTAGAACCATTTATGTTATGTAGTAGGCCTATGTTAGTAATTCTATAAAGATACTCTTAGAGGCCAAACAAGTTCAAAGAGCGAAAAATTCGTTTATTTTTTGCTTCTTAAAAACCTTGTTGATTTAAATAATGCACCGTTTTACGTAATTTTTCGGGATTAATTCAATGAGACTCTTAAAAATAAAAAATATTGAAACACAGTCGGCGAACAATTTTTAAAAAACATGTTAGGTCGGG